>JAJONR010001967.1:0-131400 GCA_029582245.1 Solanum etuberosum | reverse complement strand
AAAAAAATTAAAAATAAAAAAAAAAAAAAAAAAAAAAAAAAAACTACCGCTTGCCAAATGACTACTTTATTATTTCTTATATGTTTAATAAATATCTCAATATAAATACAAGTTCTACGCAAAAGTTACTAGGTTCTATGGTTCTCTAGATCCGCCCCTGCATCGGTCCATATATATATATGTAATGGATGGTACTACAATTTCCGGACACTTTCTTAACACAAGTATCAGAAAAATCTAGAAGAACAAATACAGTTAGTGCATGTGATGGATAATTAATAAGATGACTTAATCGGACGTGGAACTGATGAATACGAAGAAATTAAACCACATTACTTGCACGACTGCTTAATTTGCAGGTCAGCGCTTGATAACAATTTGATTCGTGTTACTCATGAAGAAAACCCGTGATTAATGTTGACTATCTGACTATATATGCATACTTGGAATTTAATTTTTATAGCATGATAATGTAACCATTCATAAAAATGATTAGTAATTAGTAATAAATAACTGGAAGAATGGTTGACTTTAAGTAGTTGAATTTAGTGTATAACTCATACATGGAATAGAGATATAATAATAGGTATGTCGCAAATATTAGTTTTGACAGAAAATAGGCCCCCCTGGGGGTGTGGGGGATGGTGGAGTCGTTACTAAAGACAGGAAACAAATGGTCCACGTATGGGTAATGTCTCCTAGGAAGTCCGCTAAGGAATGGGAGGGGTGGACCTAAATGTGATTTGTCACGTTACTTGTCACTAAGAGTAGCCTATATGGGATAGTTACATTTTAGGCTTATTCCAATGGTCAATGGACCCCCTTTACAAATTCTTATGTACATATTCTAACTTCTAAGGCCAATGTGGGGGCAATTAAACAGGGTTTTCACATGCCCTAATCACCCTTCCTTTGTAACAAACCACATGTTTCTTCATTCAATCATTTCATGCTCCCCCTCTTTAATTTATTTTCACTCACCAAAATATTATCTCTTATCAAATAAAACAAATTTTAACTCTAGTAAAATGAAAGGTGAATCTAATAATTAATTTGAAGCTAGTTTTATAATTATAAATCAAAGTAAAAAATAATATATGAAAGTTTAAATATTAAAGGTGCATGCAATCTACCATTTTAAAGAATTTACTCATTTGAATAACATGATAGCATAAATAATTTCTAACAGTATACATTATTTGAAATCTAAAAATATACGTATATACAACTATACAAGAAATGAAGATTCATCCATTACGGTCCAAACTAGTTAGACCACTAAGATTTCCCACTCACAAAATATGTATAAAATCTTATTGCCATTATGCATGTGAGCTACCTCATTAAACATGAAACTCTTTCGTCAGAATCAAAAGAAACGACGAGAAAATTTCAGACATGATCCGCTGTTTCGGTGAAATATATACCAAAATTGTATCCATAACGAGACAATTTCAGTCAATCCTAGGAAACAAAATCTACGCCATTTTTAGAGCTGGGTATATAAGGTGTCATTTCTGGTCCCTTAATTAAGCTTATCCAGATGTTAAGTCAGTCAATCAAGACTACCATATATTAGTCTGGCCTCAATGTTGAGCAGAACTGAATCACGTTATAAGCGTATCCATCTTTTGTATTCTATGTGTCTAGTTAACTGAATTATTAAATCAAATTTACACTCACTAAATTGGATATGGGCATCTATAATCAACCCGACAAATTAATTATGGATTTAACTTTGACAAAGTAAATTTTTTGTGTCATATCAACATGTTATAGCAGGTAATCTAAGTTTAATGTTATGTGTAATTACTTGATAATGTAAAAGTAGCGTCATCAATTATGTCAACTTCTCATTGCCTAATTAATTACTTGAAAGTCATTTTCTTTTGGTCAAAGCCAGCCGTTGACTTTATGCTGGCCACTAAGGTTCCGTAGGTATAATTTAATCAGAGCAAACTTTAGAGGACTTGTTACAAATTCTACCCGTTTCCACACCTATAATAATTAAATTAACGATTCACAACCTTACTTCTTTTACACGGCATGAATTAATTTGAATCATTTTAAAATAGATGGACTTCTTTGTTAATTCCGTCAATTTCACATTTCAGTGTAGTATTTCCTTTCACGATTATCTTGTTAATCTAGAGTGCCTAGGTCACATGAAGTAACTTCTTAATACTCCTAAAAGGTGGTTGAGAACCGTATTATGAATTAATCACCAACATTGTTTTATGTCAAAAAAAAACAGCATCATGTATAGAATCTGTATGACTAGTGTATGTACATGTGTTCCCTCTACTTTGGTCAAATTTATTTCTCTATAGTCTAGTGGTCCAATAAAGCAAATAATCGGACATTGCTACAGCAAGGATCATGAGTTGTTTTTCACTTTTCAAGATTTTTCAAACTTGTAATTAGGAGACAAAAAGAGATCCAAATCTGGGAGCGCCCTTTCGGTAGCTAGCATACCAACCCAACCCTGCTATACATCTATATGCTCGAGTCAACAAATTTATTACTATGTAGACTGTAGTACGTACTATATTAATATCAACAAATTTATTACTATGTAGTACGTACTATATTTATTAAGCTAGAAATTCTGAGTGCCTTTGCTCTTTACTTCTTTTTATTACACCAAATAAGACCCTTTTTAACTGCCCTGGCCATGTGTAATTATGACGTAAACTCTAAATATTACTAGGACATTCTTTTGAGTTAGTAAATCAGTTGGCTAATACTACCGGCGGAATAAATTTGTTTACCATTTGCAATAAATTATCTGATCTTTAGTGGTGGTTGAAACTCCAAAATTTAAGTAAAAATAGATTTGCAAAGCTCTTTCAATATTCTCTCATCACCTTTCCTCATATTCGCAATTCATTTTGAAACAAACAGTTGGCTAATACTAGTGGCGGAATTCATTTATTTACCTTGTAATAAATTTCTGAGCTTTAGTGGTTGACACCCCAAATGTTACCGTACTTACATTATTCTACATTGCCATAGCAAAACGAACATTTTGTTGGGGCATTATTTATACGTATATATACCATATTCCAAAATGCTCTGGGAGAATAACAGAATAAACTCTACCGTTCCACTAGTTTATTACAATCAACTTTCAGATTGCTAGAAACCACGACAATTCCAGTCTTTTTTATAATTTACTAAACGTAAAAAAATTGAATTCGAATTCTATCGATCCAATAGTAAAGTATAATTGAGCCATTTAAAAAAAAATTGTGAATATCGGATGTCAATTTAGTTCTAAACGCATTAAGTGTGTGAATGCTTGATACGTGCAAAGCCAAATTGAACTAGTGCATACAGCTGTGCGTAATATTTCTTTTTCACGGTAGGCAGCTACTATTTGACGTCCAGTCGAGGTTGACTTTAATTCTTGAATGTCACGTGCTATCATGCTTGACATTAGAAAATTACTAATACTAAAAAGTCATTTAGTCTTAAAGTTTATTTAAAAGAATTAAAGTTTATACTTGAATAATTAATGTTTCGTAGTAAAAGGATTTAGAATTAAGAAAACAAGTTTTGGGTATTGTAGCCCCACTTAAGAGGGGAGACCGGGGACGGCGAGATAAGTGGCCGACACACAGTAAGAGATGGGCCAGTAGCAGGGAGCAAATGGACCATGGCACGGTCATCGTCGGTCCAATTTTCGGATGGGCTTATTTCTACTTCTACCCATTGTTGTCTTTTGGATTTTCTATATGCATTCCCTTTATTAACTCACCCAAAACTGATTCAAGTATATTCATATAAAAATATTAATTCTACAATAATCATATGCTAAATTTCTCCGTCCACTCCATTTTAATTGTCGTTCTTATTTAATCTACTATAATTTTCATTTTAGAGAATTAAGATATAATTAATTACTCCATTAAGTTCTATTTTTACTCATACTCAATAAGGAGAGGAATTAATGTGATACTATTAAATTATGATAAAGAAATAAATAAAAAATAATTTTATCAAATTAGATGGAGAGTGTAGACATAAGTACTAAGCTGAAATCCCAAGTAAGTGTCTTCAGTGCGCTTAGGTAACACGGAACTTTAATTGTCCTTAAATTACTATACATTTAACACTGAAATTCAACGGTGCTAAACGCGTTAAATTAGACATGAGTTACTTATTATTTGTTTAATTAAAAAGGAATTTAAGAGTCAAAAGAGTATTATGGGTAGTTTGGCTGACGTGGTGTTTCTTTGATTAACAAAACTCCTATATATAGCCATAAGTTAGGCCAGCAAATGGCAACAACATCTCCCCTCTCATTCTTTCTATCTATAAACTACAATCTCCAAGTTGATTATTTTTCCAAATCAAACTTTCTTTTCAACAACAAACAAAAAAAAAAAAAAAAACATTCAAAGTGATCCGATTACTTATTACATCCAACTCTTTCTTGCTGGCACATTCCAGTCGATCAATAGATAAATTTATTTCCCAAAATATACATAAAGCCAGAAATTCATAACACCAGAAAAGATGAAGCTATTGTCAGAGAAAGCCACGTGTAATTCTCACGGACAAGATTCTTCATACTTTTTAGGTTGGCAGGAATATGAGAAAAATCCATACGATGAAATTCAAAATCCTAAAGGAATCATCCAGATGGGTCTTGCAGAGAATCAGGTAATAAGAAAAAACACTTGAACAGTTCCTGTTCTGTTTTTTAAGAATCCCCATCTCCGATTGTCGGCTTTTCACATTCTTTGTCCTAACAATAATTTTATTTTTTTTCGTTACGCAGCTTTCTTTTGATTTATTAGAGTCATGGCTAGCACAAAATCCAGACGCAGCTGGGTTTAAGAGAAATGGAGAATCAATATTTAGAGAACTTGCTCTGTTTCAAGATTATCATGGTCTTCCTGCTTTCAAAAATGTACGTATTTTTAATTAATTGTTCCAATGTATTATGAATATATATTAAATATTACGTATGTGTGACATCATTATCTTACGTTGTTATGTTTATTTTATAATGCAGGCAATGACAAAATTCATGTCAGAAATCAGAGGAAACAAAGTAAGCTTTGATTCCAACAAGCTCGTTCTTACAGCCGGTGCAACTTCCGCTAATGAGACACTTATGTTTTGCCTAGCTAACCAAGGCGATGCTTTTCTCCTTCCTACCCCATACTATCCTGGGTACGTTCTGATATATTTTATTTTATGTGACAGTAGAATTTTTCTTTTCTTTACTGATGGTCTTATTGCATTATGTAATGCAGATTCGATAGAGACCTCAAATGGAGAACTGGGGCAGAGATTGTGCCAATACACTGCTCAAGTTCAAACGGATTCAGAATTACTGAATCCGCTCTTGAAGAAGCTTATCTAGACGCAAAAAAGCGCAACCTTAAAGTGAAAGGTGTTCTAGTGACCAACCCTTCAAATCCATTGGGCACAACACTAACCAGAAACGAGCTTGAACTTCTTCTTACATTCATCGACGAAAAAGGCATCCATCTCATCAGTGATGAGATCTATTCAGGGACTGTTTTTAACTCGCCAGGCTTCGTTAGTGTCATGGAAGTTCTAATTGAAAAGAACTACATGAAAACCGAAGTTTGGGGACGAGTTCACATTGTTTACAGTCTCTCAAAAGATCTCGGTCTCCCCGGTTTTCGCATTGGTGCAATTTACTCCAATGATGAGATGGTTGTCTCCGCGGCCACAAAAATGTCTAGTTTCGGATTAGTCTCTTCCCAAACTCAGTACCTTCTTTCATGCATGCTCTCCGACAAAAAATTCACGAAGAAATACATCTCTGAAAATCAGAAGAGGCTAAAGAAACGACATGCAATGCTTGTTAAAGGTCTTAAAAATGCTGGTATTAACTGCCTTGAAAGCAATGCCGGTCTGTTTTGCTGGGTAGACATGAGGCATCTATTAAGTTCCAATAATTTTGACGCTGAAATGGACTTATGGAAGAAAATAGTGTACGATGTTGGCCTAAATATCTCTCCTGGATCATCATGCCATTGTACCGAACCGGGTTGGTTCCGTGCATGTTTCGCTAACATGTCCGAAGATACGTTAAACTTAGCCATGCGACGTTTGAAGGATTTTGTCGAGTCCACTGCTCCCAACGCAATTAATCACCAGAATCAACAACAATCTAACGCGAATTCAAAGAAGAAATCATTCTCCAAGTGGGTTTTTCGACTATCGTTCAATGACCGCCAAAGAGAACGATAGTCCTGCAAGTGTGAACATTCCCTTGTCCAGAATCCAGATTATTTTTTTACTCAATATTCACATATTGAGTTCACCAAATATCTTTTTGGATGATTAAAATACTTTACTTTTTTTTTTTTTTTTTTATGTTAGAGAGTGCACTCTGTCCATGTGATGGACGAGCAGTGGTTTTTCACAATTTTTATGTAATTAACATCTTGAAGATTGGATATCTGCACCAAATCTTCTTGAAATGTTCAAACTACTACATTATCTCATAAATCTTTCTTGGTATGCTCATTATTTACATCACATGATGCTGATAATGAGTATATTTATATTTCAACATGCTATTTTTGATATACATTCTATTACATTTATTGTAGATTCCTCGTGTTATTACGATAATACACAAACTAATGCTAGAGGCGGAATTAACGGGAAAACAACGTGTCCTATCATGCCTAACGTTGGACGTTGGCCGGTTTCTTAACTTGCCAATATTATTTTATTTCATCAACCGACTTTTTATGCTGTTGGCATTTGGCAATATATACGTAGAATATCGAGGAGAAAAATACGACATTGTTCAATACGTAGAAGCAGCATTCTCGTTGGTGGGTCCAAAGTAGAAATAATAGTCAGAAGACAAATGTGTTTTTTATTGTACTTCTTTGAGGTTTCTAAAACTATTCTTTTTCTGGGTGTTGCAATGAGATAACACTAAACTCGCCTGTATTCTTGGACAAAAAAAGATAAAATGAAACGATAGAGAAAGAGTTGAAAAAATGAAATAGATTGCTTGCAAGTAATTGCAAAGTTTTTAAGCTTTTGTTATTTTCTTTTTTCTACTAGTACTAGTACTACTTTTATTTTTTGTATATTTGAGTGTTGTTGTTAATGACTACACCCACTGGTCTTGGATATATGTTTCTCTTTTGCACGCCTTTAAAATATATTATTATTATTTTTGTAAAAAAAAATATTACTATAAACTTAGTTATGCATCAATATAACTGAGAGGCAGAGCTATGCTGCTGCTATAAGTGTTCGAAGGGAGGGGGATTAACATAATAATACTATGGCCTTCTGTCTTTAATTCTCTTGTACAAACAACGGAGGAACGGGCCAAATAACAAAAGAATTTGACTAAATTGTTTTTTTATTTTAATTTAATATTATCTTTTATCACATAATCTTACTCCACATTTATTTATTGAATAAGGGTCGAAATTGATATATAATTGATTATATCTTAATTTTTTTTTAAATGACAATTAGTATGAATCAATTTTTTTAAATAATCACGACAATTAAAATGAGTAGGAGAGAATATAGATAAATGAGCAGTTACAAATCCACGCGGCCATTAGTTTTGTTCTTGCTGTCAACTGCTGGTTCACAAAGATCGGTTTTGGAATATGTGCCAAACTTGAGAGGGAGCATCATTTGAGTCGAGAAATGATTGTGATCTTTTTTATTAATGGGTATTGGGATCTTCACGTGTTTAGTTGAGCACTACAACTTAGCTTATGTTCATATGTTGCGGCCGTCATATACTTTTTGAGTTTAGTATATACTTTATATATATGTAAAAACATTTATTTATTAAAATTTTGAAAAGCAACATGAGATTTATTTTATACTTACAATTTTATCTTCTAAAAAAAGCAAAGTTAACATATGTGCAAAATTTTACTTGGCATAATCATTATGATTTTGAACGCTTCCGTTAATTTAGTGCCGACTGAAGTTTGAACACTGGACCACAGGAAGTTTATTTTTCCTTTTATATTCAGTCCAAATTGAATTAATATTTTTCTCACCCACCACGTTATTTGAAATCATATTAAGCTTGACCAAATTTTTGTTTGTATATATCCAAGAGTAATTATTATTATTATCATAGAAGAGTAAAGTATAGTGGTTGAATAAAAAATATACAAGATTCCAAATATTGCTTAACAAATTAAGTAGTTTCTTCTCCGAATATCTTTATATTTATCTTTCATGTTGACTATATTCAAGATTTTTCAGGGAGGTGTAGAAGTAGTGGTGGTTGATACAAAATTATGACTGAAAGAAGTAGTCTATAATCTACATTAAGGTTGTAGGTGTAGCACTATAATTAACCCCTAAAACTTTTTCTTAACTATACACTTTCCAGATGGCTAATTAGTTACTCCTACTATGTAATAAGGATAAATTGAAAGAGATAAATATCAAAAAATACATTTAAACTATTTTATTTTTTTTAATTTCGTACCTAAACTATTGAGAATATGAGTTTCATACATAAACTATCACTTATTAATTTAAGAAACACACCTTAGTGGTGTGTGTAATACACTTCCTCCAAAAAAATCTTGTCACTGAATAAAATATTTCACCTTGTCAAAAAATAAAAAAATAATTAATATTACTTAAAAACTAAAAACTAAAGTATGACTATCCCAAATTTTTTTTTAAATAATAATTATTTTAAAAAAAATTAAATTTAAAGTATTTTTCTCACCCCACCCCACCATCTCCTGCCCCCACCCCAACAATCCCCCATTCTTTTATTTTTTTAAATTCTTTTATACAATTTTTTTGAAAATTCAGACCTCATCCCCTCCCCCCACTCCTTCCTAAAAAAATAATTAAAAAGAATTATTTCTTATAAAAAATAAAAAAAACTCTACCCCACTATATCTAGCCCTCCGCTTCTAATTTATTTTTATTTTTTTACATTTTTCTCATTTTGTATTAGATGTGTATATATATTTTTAGGAAAATATTTTTTTCTACTTACGTACCGACTATAACAAAAATAAAATTTTATTTTAAAAAAAGTCTTGCAGCAAGTAAAAAGATAATTTTCTAAATATATATATATATCTAATACAAAATGAGAAAAAAATATAGGAAGCAGAGGGCTTTTTTAAAAAAAAACTAAAAAATTGTGGGGGGAATACGGTGAGAGGAAGTGGTGGAGTGGGGTAAGAATTTTTTTTTTTTTTTTTTTTTGGAGAATAATAATACTTTAATCTTTAACTTTAACTAATATTAGTAACTTATTTAATTTTTATCAATGTGAAATGTTTTGTTCATGTGTAGTATGATGTGACAATTCTTTTAAATGAAAGAGATAATTTATTACACACATTATGATGAAAGTGTAATAAAAGAAAGATGTGTTTTCTCAAACAAATAAATGATGATTTAGGTATAAAACTCACATGGTCAATAATTTAGATATGAAATTAAAAAAAAATGATAATTGAGGTGTGCTTTTGACGCTTATCTATAAATTAAACGAAAGTACTTTTGATTAATTATTTTTTGGCTGTTCATCTAAATATTTTCGAGATATATCTTGTTGGATACGTCTTCAATAATGTAATGTAAAAAAGTTTTTGATGTGATAGCTTGAAAGTTGACTGTTGGAGAAATGTCCAACTTTCATAAAATTAGGAATATATAGTGTTGTTTACTTGGATTTGATTTCAACAATCTATAGGTAATATAACAAATTAAGTAAAAGAAATTAACTCAACATCATTTGGTGACATCTCTTTTTAAAGGAAACACACTTAATTTGAGTTTGTGGTCCTAATTTAATAGTGACAAAACTGTAGTTTTCAATTTGTCATAAAATGTTCTTTCACCTTCTTTTTCTTCAACAGTCGTTATGAAAATGATAATCACACACTCGAAGAGAAAGGAACTAATTACGGTTAAAATTATTATGGTGTGTCATCTCAATTTTATCTAAAAACTTTAAGTTAATTCATTTCAAAAACAAAGAAGGGACATATATTAATTTACATTGCGCTTCGATGTCATAGCTTAACAATTTACTTTTAAATATTAAGCGAAAAAAATATCCCTACAGGAAAAATTAAAGTACCTTTCAAGAGACACATACACACATAATAGGCTTCCATTAAAAAATATTAATAATTTATTATTATTATACGTGGAGAAGGGGAATGAAAAACGAACTAAAGAAAATTATAAGACGGAGAATTAAACTCTAACGGACGACAAAGTAGGAATATAAGCTTCCTCAAGTTTCATTGGGTGAAAATATTTTCATGATAGCTTACATAATTTGATCAAAGTATATATCGATACAGTCCGGCAACTTTTCTGATTATGTGGTCATGTATGCAAAGTATAAATTCTTAATAGGAAGAGTTAAAAATATTTATATATATGGAGCCCTAGCGCATATTTAATTTAGAAGACTTTACACCCTTTTTTTCCTCATATTTTTATTATATGTGTTTATGCCGTTTCAAACTGTCAATTAGTGGGTTTAATTATTTCGTGTCACTAACGACCTATAAGCACGATTTTATTTTTAAAAAAAGCTCGAATATTATCAAAATCAGAGATTAGGAAATATTCTTCAAAACGAATCATGATATCCCCAAAGCTATAAAGAATACGAAGGAAGCAAACCTATTTTGCGGCAAACAATTGAAGTTTACATCACTATAGTCTATAAAAATGATAATAATAATAATAATAATAATAATAATAATAATAATATATACTTAAATAAACAAATTTATAAAAATGGGATCTATATAATTTAGAATTATATATTTGTTTTGTAGATTTCTCCATTAATGCATGCAGCTAAAAGTCTATCTTGGTCCGGATATTTCTGACTATGATGAGGTTGGTGGCAATGGAATAAAAAAATGAAATAAAATTAAATAAAGAGAGTAGGATTTTTGGACTATTTCCATCTTTGTCATGTTGACTATTTGCATGTGCCAATTAAAAAAAAAAAAAACTAACTATGGCGCCAGTACTATATACTATTATTTGATGATCTGCTCCTGTATTATTTTCTAACCAAATCATTATAATCATTCAGTAGCTGATACGGTTCTATACACACTGATTGATCAAGCAACTACATGACATTTGAAGGGGGAAAAACTATGAGATTTTGGATGGTCGTAAAAATTCACATCGTAGTAACATTTTTTTCGTAGTGGTGTGTTTTACGATTTTTGTTACTACTCGTTCTTTTCTATGCTTCAGTTATTTCATTAGTATGTTGTTATTGTTATTAGTACTCCTTTTTTTTAATGCTATGTTAAGTTTTTTTCTATTGTTTCCTATGTTATTTTTCTTTTGACGTGAATCATCCAAGTCAAGGATCTTTCAAAAATAGACATCTGAACTACTCTCTTCAAAACTCACTTATGAGACTACATTGAATTTATTGTTGTCGTCATGATTATTCTTAAAAATTCATAAATAAACTAGCAAACATACATTTTTATATTAGAAGAAAACTTGTTCTTTTCTAGCTAGTCCACTTTATATAATAATATAATATAATCCGTGTCGTAGAAAAGGAGCTACAAAGCAGGAGAAAAGGGTGAAAAGTTGCCAACAACGAAATTTCGCAGTATTAACCTTTTGTATTGGAAAGTTTATAACTTTGCGAAGACATTAAAGCCTAAAACTAAGTAATTAGTCAACAAGATGTTGCTAATAAAATGGCTTTGAGCGGAGACATGTTCAAAACATCCTAGACAAGAATTCCTTTGATTAATGGAATTGTTTATTGCTAATATGTGGATAATATCTAACATTAGATGTAGACAGTAATCACTTAAGTCTGACAAACCGTACTAAACTATAAAAATTAAGGGGTCATTTCTTAGGACAAAAAGACAGAAAAGCTAATCCTATAAGGCTATACTAATTAATCATACTTAAAGCTAACCCTATAGGCTATACTTGAAAGCTACTTGACATATACAACCATAAAGAATTTGATTATTTTCTTTAGTAAAATAATTCATACAAATTAATGGAGAGAATATTTTTTTAAAAGGGTGATAATTACTTACCCGACTATAACCAACAAAACTTTTCTCAAATAGAATGAACATGAATATCAATTTTCCAGGAGGGTTGAGAATACGATTAAACAATAAAAATTTACTCTCCTTAACAACTTAAGTTATTAGATGAGATTGTCACACATTTCAATATAGTATCAGAAAAGACAAAGGTTCTGAGATTGAATCTCACCGCCACCCATATTAAAAAAAATAAAAAATTATAAAATATCTCAATGAAATAACTTTATATGTCCTATCCTAGTTAATTACTTTTACATTATACTTCAATTGTGGGACTCTTTTGATCAAGTGTCAGACAAAAATTGATTGAGTGGTATGGAGAGTCATGTGGATTTCACATGAAGAAGCCCATGCAAGCACATGCAAAAGAACAGAAAAAACCTGCACAATATAATCTTTCTATACAGGTCGGGTATTAGAGTTTTCCTCGTGCTTCATTCACGAACCCTTCATGCCCTTCTTCATAGACAATATGTTGGCCTATTCACTCTAATGAACATGACACTTTGTCTCACCTAATAAATTATACCTCTCACCCTGCCCCACTTCCCATACTTCTATACTACTTGTGCAAACAAACTATTTCATTGGACAGAGATGAGTGATTTATGAGAATTTATATAGTTGTCATCAAAAGTGTGATTATCGTTGTTTTTTTTTAATATTCTTAGTGAAATTTTTGAATTCGGTATTAGTTTGCGAAATGCTACATGGTAGTTGGCTATATATAGGTGCGTTAATTAACGGGCCTCCCATATCCCACATGTCATGGATTCTCGAATCATAGGTTTAGCCAGGAGTGGAACTTAGCAGCAATGATTTCTCCACTACTTTTTGTTTTATTTGTTGCAATCATTGAGGAAATAATGTGTAGTTTACCAAATTTGATTATATACAATATACATATGCCTTGTGGACTGTGGTGTGGCTCATATATAATTTATTGAAAACTGTTGGGGTCAATCTTAACTTAATCCAATGCAGTGAGGTTGATTATTTCTCTTAGTTGCGCAAGAGTATTAGGTACGTAGGGGTATTAAAATCAGCCCATAAAATAATGATCCGTCTAATTTAGATTTATAACCTATTTATTTTATTAATTGGGCTCATTTTAATTTGATTTAATCAGCTTAGCTCATTTTAAATTACGCTGATATGCAACCTAGATTGAAGCACTAAATTTTTTATCGACATATTTTTTAATAAACCTTGTTTTATTTGATATGGTTTATACGGTCATACTATAAGTGAAAACTTTATTAGGTATTGCAAATAAATTATAAGAAAATAAATTTTGAATTCAAATTTAGTAAGAATTTGATGGATTGGTTTATGACTAAGTTTTTAGCACATTTCAGCCTAATATGCTTCAACTCAAATAATTTTTAAATATATCAATGACCCGCATATTTATTACTTCAATTCATTATGACATTCTCAACTCGCTTATTTGACATCTCAAACACCATGTTTTAAAGTTATGCATGTGTTTCCCAATAAATAGTTTTTAATTTATTTTCTGTTTTTGCAATCAGACAATTAAAACAGAATGGACAAACTAAGATGCAAGTATAACAACCAAAACAATATACTCAAAAAGGACTTTAATTTATAAGGACTTGAGAAAAAGATCATTTTAATTAATCATAGGCCGGCCATGAAACAAAACCAAAAAAAAAAAAAAAACACTAAAATACTGGTAAACTTCAAAAAATAGTTCCATGTACTAATCACTTATTCATAATATTTACGGTGTAATTAGAACGCAACAAGATACTTACATTATAATCCTGAAACTCTTTTGTAAAGTCGAAAATTCTTGTGTGTGGAAGCATATAATTAATTCCTTTTAATTATATGCCACTTATAAAAATAAGGATGTCAAATAAGTAAATTAGAGTGAAATTAAGCTCATCAAAATAAAATGTGTTAATATAGCGGGACATTAAGGTGATCAAGTATATGATCAAGTTAAATAAGAAATATCTTCATAGACTAATTTTATTACTCTATGCAGATATTTTGATTAAAACAAATTGCCTATATGATGGCTCTTTTCCGCAAACTACCCGAATATTTTTATTAGGAAAATTACTTAAATGTACAATTTATTTTATCATATTTTTTAATTTATTTTACCATTTTAAAAAAATTCTACTTCGATCTTCTATTTTCGGATACATCATTTTACGTGATGTATCGGTCGGATACATCACTTTGCGATGTATCAGTATGATACATCACTTTGCGATGTATCAGTACGTACGCGATGTATCGAAACATTTTATTTGATGTATCCGAAATTGAGACGTTGAGCGATGTAAAGGGAATGTTTTGGAATGTATATCCGGATTCCACCAAATTTATGGGATTTTTGTAATTTTAAAAAAATAGAAACAAAATGTAACTAGCTCTTAAAACTACGTAATGTGTAAAATTCCCCTTCTATTTTTTTGTTATTCTAGTCTGACCTGAAAGTGGCATAAGGCAAATAAGATTGCCAATTTCTTGGAACCCTCGAAGTCCCTGACTGAGGTCGTTGCATTACCTAAAGCCTCCTAGCGAGGAAAGCAAAATCTGTTCCAGAGATACCATGGTAGTAAGGCCATGAAGGTCTTCACTTGGTCACCACCTCCTTTGCTGCAGGTGAGAAAGGGCCTTTTCAATTTATTCGTCCTCGGGGACTCTTCTGTTAACTGCGGCGACAATCTATTGGTTTGGTGGTTGCTACCAAGACGATTTCTTTATGCCCATCAAAGGACCTCGAGATGCTAATCCACGAAAAAAGATACGATAATTTTTTAATAACTCATATACGGAACGAGGGCGACCCGTGTAAATACATCGGTTTCTTACTCGTGCAAAGGAACTCTTTCTTGGCAACTTGGACAACGGAGAGACTGAGTCAAGCACTATAGCACAAGGATTATCATTCGCTTGCCTCGAAGATTCGAAGCAAAAGAACCTTCTCCGCTACGGGGGAAGAAAAGAATAGACTGGGGTACGTAATGTGTAAAATTCCCCTTCTATTTTTTTGTTATTCTAGTCTGACCTGAAAGTGGCATAAGGCAAATAAGATTGCCAATTTCTTGGAACCCTCAAATGCCAGATTCATGGAACACTGCAAGGTTAATTTATCTATAGTAAAAAAATCATCAAGAGTAAAAAATATTTTATGAACCACCACACATTCAGTTAATAAATCTTTCCTGCTATGATATCCCCAAGAGATATCATATAGTATGTTTATAGAGATTAATTGGCCATAATAATGAGCAATGGCATTGGAATGTGAAGCCTCGAAAAACCGACCTTTCCTATATTATTGGGACAAATATTATAATAAATTAACATATCACGATCGATAATTGTATATACCATCTTAGTTGGCTTTTAATAGTTCACTATAATAAAAAGGACATATTTTTATTTTTACTTATTACTTTTAATATTTTTTTTAAAAAACACATATAATTTTTTAATTACATTATTCTCAAATCATTTCCCAATATTTAAGAATAAATATCAATTAATACGAGTATAACGAAAAAATAGATATAAATTCAATGCTTTGGAAAATGTATTGTAAAATGACTATAGTTAATAATAAAAATAAATTATATTTTGATTTCTAAGCTAAATAAATAAAAAACATATCTATTTATTTTTAATATAGTGAATAATAAAAATGGATGGAGGGAGTACAAAAATTATGTCCATAACCCGTTTACTTTACAACAAAAATCTTGTTTTTAGGCCTATGGGCAAGTCATGTCCTTCAATATAAGAAGCCCAATATTTTAAGCCTGCTGGAGTAGGCCCGTCATGTGATGGGCCCATTAAAGCTTAAGATTCTGGATTAACGATGATTACCAGGTGAGCTTGTTGTAACAAGTTGGGCTTCTGAGAAAATGGACATGTCTTTCATCATAAACACAAAACCAAATACTTATGGGCTATTGTTTTCTATACAATGCAAAAATCTCAAGAAAAAACAAACAAAAAAAACTTTTATTTTTTCGACAAAATCAAAATTGCAATTGATTGCACAATGGTTCGATTCAACTGATATAATAAATCGGATGGTAATTTATGTTAGGAACTTTGTTGACAAACCAAATAGAAAGACGTAAGGTTTTTTTTAATGAAATTAAAATTATATTCCTAAAGTTAAATAATTTTGTAGAAGGCGTGGTTTTCTATAATATCATTTTGTAAGCAAAGCTTCATGGTAATAAAGCGTGGATGAATTATATTACACCACCTTGTATTCTACTTTATGGATATTTAATTGGGAAAATTGTATGAAATAGCAAACTATTAATTCAAATTAAATGTTATAGCCATAGTTTATTTTAATTGTAATTCGCAGCAAACATACCTTTTTTTTGTCATCTGATTCGGTATACAATTACCCATTTTCGGTATATAATTAGCCATTTTATACATTTCGGTATAAAATGTGTTTGTGTTTGTATAAAGCGAGAGAAAAGTGTATATACAAATACATATATTTTCATCCTATTCCCTTATAATTATACAAATACAGATCTTATTATACAAATTACAATGTATAAATAAATTTATACAAATCTGAACAATTTGTATAAAATTGGATGTTTGTATCAAAAGCTCCATAGCAAACATAAAATTTGCTATGTAGCGCAATTATGTAAACTATAACTATAACATACAAATATAATTTTTATGTTTGCTACATGTGAAAGTTGCTCTATTTAATTAGTAAAGTTTGATTTAAAATTAAATATAGATAGCAAGTAGGAAGGAAACGGTGATGGTGGAGTGGTTGTCACAGCTTAGGCGAATTTAGTGCAATAATCACGGATTCATATCATTTGTTGTTTAATCCTTTGAGATAATAAAACTCAGAGATTACCTTTATTTTATTAGTTGCTTTTTGAAAGTTATAGTTGTTCCTCATGAGGATTCAGAATTCTTAACCTTTATTTCAAAAGTTATCGAACACTGCGTTTTTTGTCATTTTAATATTCCTTCATGAACATTTCGTTGTTACATTAAGTATGTTATGTTTATTAAATATTCTTTTGTAATTATATTCTTTTAATGATCTAATGTAATTTGAATTAAAAATAAGAAAAACTGGTGGCACTTCCATGATTTTGTAATTAAAAGCTAAGAAGAATAAGGAACTTCCCGGATTGTACTTGCAAAGTCGATTACACTTTTTAAGCCTACTTTTGAAAATAATAATTGGGAAGTGGATTTTAATTAAGTTGATATTTGCAAGTTGCAGTAAGACGCCGTAATTACTTTTTTTTATTAACTCTTTGACGCAATAAATATGTAATCATAGAGTGATTATATACATATATATATATATATATATCAATAAATAATCAATATTCAGATATATAGAATCGTCTACAAAATTGAAAGAGGGAAATTCAAATTAAATATAGAAATTTAGGTCTTTAATATATTTGACATAAATTAGTTGTTACTTTGAATAAAATAGAAATTAGCTATGGGGAAATTTCTCGCATTGTTATCTAGAAATTAATGTGACATATTTCTTGACAAAGTTCAGGTGCTTTTGGTTTTAAAAAAAAACATTATAATACTCTCTTTGTTTTATATTCACATAACACATTATTAAAAATATATATTTCAATTATTCGTCAATTTATCAAATCAAGATAGAATTAACCGGTTCTTTTCATTTCCCCCTTAAAAGTAATTTTTTTTAAAGTTTAAATATCATAAAGTTCCAAAAAAAATTTGTTCATTGTTAATTTTGATATTGACGGATAAGACACATAAATAGAAATTATTAAAAAGAGTTAAATTATAGATTAGTAAAAATATACTTATTATTTATAACTTTTTAAGAGAAGTGTATGAAGAAAAATGGACAAATAATATGAAACAAAAGGAATAGTTTTGAGCAAGTCTAATCTCGAATCAGAGTTATTCTCTGCTCTCTAATAAGATTCTCTTTGAAATATTAATTAGAAGGACCTTTTTATTTACTTATAAAAAAGCTATTTTACCTTTCATTCATATTTAAACAATTAAAGCATCACTTATAACTTTGTTATTTTACCTTTCATTCATATTTAAACAATTAAAGCATCACTTATAATTGAGATATTTGTAGTTTGAACTGAAGGTAAATTGAGGGAAAATAATTAATTTTATTTTAAAATTTTAAAATAATAAATAATATTCTAAGACACTTAATATTTAAAAATCACGACAGATAATTTGAGATGGAATTTACAGGAACTTTTTCACCTATCAATGATTGGGGCACTGATCGTCTAAAAATAATGAAAAATGGAAAAGGAGTAAAAAAATAAGTAGTATACAATTTTTGTGTTGACCAGGTAAAAAAAATATAAAGTGAACAGTTAGGTAACAATCGACATCAAAATGAGAAAGAGATGTTATTTTTGAAGAAATGTATGTATAAGAATATGTCACCCTTTCCTTGTTGAAGTTTATAGTATAAAGGTTATTCATAAAGGGAATAACAGTTTAACTCCGGTTGACAATACTAGTTATTGCAATTTGAATCAACTAAAAAGAAAAGTACTAATAACACCAGGTCAATCTTTTTGGTGTTTTTGTGTGCCCCACTCTTTCTTTTCATCTGCTTTTGACTTCATTTCTTAGACCATGTTTGAATTGGTTTTAAAAAAAGTAGCTTTTAAGTCAAAAAAATAAAATAGTGGAAAAGATATATTTTTTATTTTTAACTTTTTCTAATATTTCCTAACTTATTTTAAGCCATTTAAAACTTATTTTTATATTTGTCAAATATTTCTAGAAATAAAAAAACTGACTTAAAAACCAATTTTCAAGTCAATCCAAACACCCTCTTAGTCATACCAAGCTTCTTTCTTTTCTCCGTTTCAATTTATTTGTTTGATTTGATATAAAGTTTATAAAAGTTGAATTTTGTGATCTTAAACTAAACATATATTGAATATATTAAAATGTCTTTCAATTTTGTTTGTGAAAAGTTAGAATCAACGAATTATCTAAAAAGAAATGAAACATTTATTTTTGAAACAGATTAAAAAATAATACGAAACCAAGGGATTATATGTATGTGTCCTATCAAAGAGCCGAGTGGAGGGTGAAGATCTTTTGGCTAGTGAAAATCTTTGACAAAGTACAATTCTAAATCATGTGAGTTGGACTACAAAACATTCTACGCTATCCAGATTTATTTATTATACTATATACTAAGATTCCACATCAATTATTTTTGCATAAACAGCTAGTAATTTATTGCAACTTTGCTTCTTTAATTTGAATTAAAACCAAATATCTTTTGGATCGAAACAGAAGGAGTACGTAAGAAAAGTGCAGCGTGACAAGCACTTTAATTCTAATCAAAGAATTGGCAATGGGTCAGTATGCTCATGCAAAAGAGGCTTCTTTCCAACTTTATTTTGCTACGTGGGACTGCTTATTCTGCCTTACAAAATAGTACTATGTAAATAAAAAAGAAGTTTGAAATTGCCATATTCACATGGAAAGCTAATTTGAAGCGTGAATTTCAGTGTTAGGGCTCTTTCTATGGTAAAGCATATTCTTTGTTCAAATCATCTCTACTTAAATAAATAAGGACCACTAATAATTACTCGTCCGATCATAGTTTAAGTTTCTTACTTTTTAGTATGTCTGAGATATTTAGTAAGTTTTTCAATTCTAACATCCTATCTGACAAGTTTAAAACCACAAAATTTAAAGAACTACAAACATCTTTAATTTAAGACCACAAAATTAGAAATAGTCTTGCTTTATTTCTTAAGTTCCGTGCCTAATATACTAAAATTGGTTAACAGGCTGGGTGATAAAAATAATTAATCTATGGAAAAAAGAAGAAGAGGGTATTTTTGTGTACGTATGTCGTGCTTTAAACCTCTTGTTATTACTTAAGAATATTGCAGTTTCTAAAAGAGGACAAACAAGTGGTACAATAATGTTCATGTTGAAAGGCACCACTTGTGATACGGTGACATTGAAATATTGGAAAGCGATATATTATATAGTTTCACTAAGGGCTGCTAATTAATATGACAATATTAATTTTACATATATATATATAATATATCTGAAAACTGAAGAATCAATATCCGACATTTCAGTCTTTCTGTTCCTGGTGGAACGAACATGACACGGACCTTATTATAAGTTCTTCCTCGGCTTGTTGTTATTTGTATTAATTGAACTCAACATAATACTAAGAAGAAACTGCCATTTATTTGATACCCTACATACTAAAGCCAATCAAGTCTTGTCCAAAACTTCAAAGTACCTTTCCAACTTTCATTGCCATTTCCCTTTTCCAATAGAGATTATCTCTAAATGCTTTTGTCGTATATACACTTCAAACTCTATGTATTAAACTAAATTATGATATCCAAAAACACCATGGGAAAAGGTGTTAGCTACCGAATCGATTTAAATCTGTATTTATCTTAAAGGTCAATAACTTCATAAGCTTCGGATCCTAGCTCTTGTTTATGACCCCTATAAACTAACACAGCAGGTGTCCATATATAGTATAAGGACGTACAATGATGTAAACTAGTACTGCAGGTCTCTATCTCTAGGATACCATATTCACAACAACCATATGAACTAGTACAAAAAAATAATCCAATAAAGGATAACACGTACAGAAAAATAATAATATGTGCACATATATCGAGCAAATACAAAGAATTTTTCAATACTGTAGTAGTAATCAAGATATATGAAAGTGATAGTGGAAAGTAACCAAACATATCCCTAAGTTTCAGTGAATAGGCACCACACTGAAAAGTCGACTGAAACTTGGAAAGTTACATAATATATATGTGGCTAAAATTAATGTTTTACTGTTTCAACAACCCCAGGTACCTTTGCTCTTCAAATACATAATAAGGTGATACGGTTTCGAATACTGACGGAGGATAATTAACAAGAGGACTCAATTCTTCCCAGCTTGTACTTTGATCTTGTGATGTGGTACTAATAGTGCTACTATTGACCATTTCCAAAACACTTTTATCTACTTGTTGAGAATGAGTAGTACTAGTACTATTGAGCGCGTCATGATCCATCCCAACAGAATTGTAATTGTTATACTCTTGTAGACCGTTGTTGATAACGACCCCGTTGCAAGGGTAATAGCCATTGCTTATCATCACAGAAGAGTTACAAGTATTGCCATTTACGAGATTCATCGATGCAAGCTGATTGGTGGAGCTAATTTGACACAATTGATCTTGGGAGAAATAAACCTGATCAGTACTGGAATATTGAAAGTTGTGGCTGTTTGCACTGCTGCTTTCTGCCAGGTCATGATTTTGTGGTGCAATTAGTGTAGAGAAGAGTATTTGTTGTGAAGGCCAAGAATATGCATTATTGATAGTTTGATGAGAAGCAAAGAAATTTTCGTGTTCCTTCATCATCTCTAGCTTATTATGATTAATGTATGATCCAGTCCGTGTCCGATGATCCTTTCGCTGCTTATTGCATAGTAGTAGTTTTTTCTTCAGCCTCGTGTTCCAGTAGTTCTTGATATCATTATCCGTTCTCCCAGGTAATTGTGCAGCAATAATTGACCACCTGTTATATTGAAAAATTATAACATGTTAATAATAATTGATCAAGACTCTAATTACCTTATAGAAAGGGAAAAAATTACTTATGCAATAACCTTGAGAGTAATCCTAGAATTGAAAAATAAGTGATGCATATTTATTACCTACTGCCAATACTCATGTAGAGAGTACAGATTATGTTGTCTTCCTCATCGGTGAACTCTCCGTGCTTGATGTTTGGCCGGAGATAATTCAGCCATCTAAGCCGACAACTCTTCCCACATCTCCTGAGACCTAAATTTAAACCATATAAAAACAACATGAATTATAAATTAAACCTCAATTTGTTCCAATAGAAGCAAGATCATATAGAAATTAATGTTCGAATACTAACTAGTAGGACGTGCAATGATTACTTGTTGAAGATATAATTAAGTAACCATCTCTTTCAGTTTAAACTTTTAGATGAATTGATCACATCGTTACTCACCAACTTTCTGGGGAAGGGTAATCCAATTACCACCAGTTCCATGTTGCTCAATATAGGCCTTGAGTTTTGAATCTTCTTCAGGTGACCATGGTCCTCTCTTGACATTGGCTTTGTCACAGCAGGGAGCTCTACCCATTTTGATCTCTAGTTGCTGACTATATTAGTTTATCTCTTTATATTATATATATAGAGAGAGAGAGAGAAGGTAGCTATATAGATGGAAGAGGGGAGAGAAATATAGAAAGACTATAATAGCTGGAGAAGGAGAGACATGGGGATGGGAATGATTACCGGCTTTTTCAATAAAGTGGAAATGGAAAAAGAGAGTAGTCTTTATTAGAGATTAAATAATACCAACACAATTTGAATGCCAGAAGAGTAGTATCAAATGTTTTCTCATTGTCTTACTTATTTTATACGAATCTATACACCATCATGTAATTCATCATCTACCTTTTGTTCACACTCACAATTACACACACTCTGGTATCATGTCAATGTAAAGTACGTTCATTTTTTGTTGTGTAGTATAAATATACGGTTCCGATCAATATATGGAGTACATACTATATACTATATACGAACTTAGTACTCTATGCATATAATGATCTAAAAATAATGTGTCATCCTACCGCCTGTATGACGAAATTTAAAATGGTAAGTTATTCTACTCTCTAGTCTCTTGAATTATATAATTAATAATTATTGATGAAAAGTAAAGCTAGAAAGAAGAAAATAATATTATCTCAAATATTGATTTCCTCTACTATCATCTTAAGGGGCCAAATTGTAATATGTTTGAATTCTTTCTAACTTGTGGTTAGAGCCGTCAATATAGGCTAGGCCTGTTGGGCCGGCCTGGCCTAACTCGTTATTTGATAGGGTTGAGCTACGATTTTTTGAGCCCATTTAAGAAAAGAGTTTTTTAACCCGGCCTGAAAAAGCCTGTCGATTTGTGAGACTTGAGAAATATGGATAGGGCCAGCCTGTGGGCCAAATAAAATTTAATTAAAAAATAAAATAAAATAGAGTATTAAAAATAACAAGAGTCTAAACTCAAAATCTGTTTAATGTTTGAGATATTACAATTTAAATACAAATTATGTTTATAAAATATGTACTACATAAAATAAAAATTCCCTAAAATTTCTAGAAATCACTACATAGGCCGTAACCTATGGAATATTGTCATAGTTTTTGTGTTTTTATTATGATCATTGGAAAACAATTAGGTTAATATTTTTATTTAATTATTTATGCTTTTACTTGAAATCAAACTTAATAAATATTATAAAAATAATTTTATTTGTGGATTTGATTAACAAGTATAACACTAACACCATGTAATATTATCTTGTCAATATTTATGATAATATTTTTAAATTATAATTTAATTTAAAAAATTATAAAAAATATACTTTTAAGAAAAGAAGGCTGGCCCGTCAAACCCGTAGCCCACGTACTTGTGGGTTGGGCCGACCATTTTCTGGCCCACACCAAAAATAGGCTAGCCCGGCCTGACCCGTCAAATTTCAAAGCATGTATGAATTAGTTCGGATGGGATGGACCAGCCCATATTAACTGCTCTACTTGTGGTCGTATTAGTCCCGTTCGATTCAAACTCTAGTAGGAACAATATTCCTTTGTTCGATTGGGGGATATTGTTTGCAAAGTCCTTTTTTGTCCCTATCATGAATATTTGAGGTACATCTATTTCCTCACATCTTGTTAATTTTTTTTACATATAAAAGGATTTAGACATATGATACGACTCAACTTAAGTACGCGCGTAGCATATATACACCCCATGTTCCTAGGATAAACAAGTCAATCTCTAAGCCTTAAAGACAAGCCTACTAAGCTAGTAGTAATACAGTGTTCTCTACTAATCATTACCGTGCAATGGGAAATTAAAATTAAATTATATTTATATTTAAACCAAATTAATAAATATAAGATACGTGTTATTTATATATACAATTGTTACTTAACTTAACTATAGTTAAGTATAATGTATTCTTTAAATTATACAATTGCTTAATTTAATTTGGTGTAAACATATATATTATATGAACATTTACTACAATACATTAAACATATTAAGAAACAAATGCATGATGCTCTGTCTAGGCCTCTAATTTAGGAACGATAATAATCTGAGACAAGCTGATAATGGAAGGAAGATACATCAGTATGTATGAATGACCATATCTTATTATTTGATCGAAAAGGAATTTAAGATTAAAATAGAGTCCACTATCACATCTTATGCCAGAATTGCCGTCATCAAAATTGACCGTTGTTGTCCCTACTTTCCTATCGTTGCTGTGGTAATTTCTTGGACGTCGTCTTCAGCTTTCAAATTTTAAACTTCATTAATAATAAAAAGTCATTCATTTTTTTCAACGTGAGAATATTTTAATAAATAACTCAAGGTTACCAAAAAGTAATCTTTGGTTTTCCCGCACCGTACATCGGTATAGATGTTTTATCTTCAACTTTAAAACTATGGAAAAAATAGTCAGGGGGAGTTTGGTTAAATTGTTTTAAAGAATATCATTTGCACATTTTTGTAAATGTTCCACATCGCTCAATTTAAGAGATGATCTTTAATATGATTTGGACAATCTTCTTTTTAAATCTTTATTTGGAATTGAGTTAGTCCAAAGATTTATTACTAAATTAACATTGTATTCTTGCAAAATTCATCTCAATTTTCAATTGTTATTTCCTGATGGACCTCATATTTTAGTTCTCCACTCTCTAGATGTTCAGCTTGTCACTCGGATAATCTTTTTTTCCAAGCACTCAATGTAAGTAGGAGTGAAAGAGTATCACATCGGTCACTCAAGGAATAAATGATCTCTTTAAATTGATCTGAACAATCCTCGCTCTGGAACTAATTTTTTGAATTGAATTGAGTCCAAGATTCAGCTTGCATGACAATTTCTTTTTCAATTTTATAGAAAAATTATAATCAAAAGCCTAGAAGAAAAGTCTTTTAATTTTTGCAAAACAAAAAACTACGATGTTGTCAAACAAAAGCAGATGATGAAATGTATGGCCATTAGAAAGTATTAAATTGTATTAAGACTTGTACTTAGTTTTCCAAGAACAATTTTAATTTGAGTTCTAGATGAGACCAATCAGGATCTTAGAACTAGTACTAATTAGTTTTCCTCTATCTAGTCATAATTTTGAATAATTTCCTTAATAAAAAATGTCACAAACTGCAAATTCAACTCTCTTATTAGTTTTTATACTTTCTTTTATTTTGATTTTTACGTACATAGATTAATTGACCAATGAATATAAAAAATTGTGCTCGTTTTGTTATTTCGATCGAACAAGGAGGTCAATTCCTTCCTTTCTAAAATATAGTGTATATATTATCAAGGGAAGAAGTCAAGTAATAACACCTGGAGTGCAGCTATAAAGCAATGGAAATTAAGGTGTTGGGTACATGCTACCTGCACAAAAAGGTAAAGAGTAAGAAAAAGTCCATCGTAAAAGTAATATATTAATTATTAGTTTCCATACTCTAAAACATTGGATAAGAATGTCTCAAATATGAGAGAGAATATATGGTGGTGGCCTACTCCATAGACTGATTCCTTCTTTCCGTGTTGAAAAATCATAATCTTATGTTTAACAATGTTTTAATTTTCACGAATCATTAACTTTATGAACTGGTTTATTCTACATAAAATATTTTCAAGACAGTGAAATTCAACAGCCATTTCTAGGTAAATGATAAAATAAAAGGCCACCTTTGACTTGTTGCGATTTCATCGCCCAAAGTCAAGTCTTATTGGTGTTCATACACCTTTCATAAGTGCAATATCTCTGTATGTATAGTTTTTTTTCCTCGTGGTTTTGGTGAAGATGAATTTGATTTTTCCCCTCTTGTTGTGACTTGGAGCGGACTTTTCACTAGCTTCCAAGTTCCAATGTTATTTTATTTCTCTTCTTTATCATAAAACAGTAAATATTTGTGTCAAATAGTGCAAAAGTTTATCAGAAGACTTGTGTAAGTTTGTCCTCATTCTATTGATGAAAAGATGCATGTGTATACAATAAAATATAAGAAAATCAAGCAAGAAGAATATGATCTACATTGACAGTAATTTTTTTAGGTCACTTTAGCGCACACGGAGAAAAAAAAAGAAGACATAAAATTGCATAGATAGAACGACATGGTAGTCCCAAGTTATGGCATGGGCAACCCAATTTTCCACTGTACTTACCATTTGTGAAACCCATTTGAAAGGTAGAAATGGTTTTTATCGGCCACTTTTTGGCCCCTATTGATATTAGTTATTGTCATCTAAGTTTAAATCTTACAAGTGAAATTCAAACGCTAATTCCATATAAAATCCTATTTTTCAATTAGTAGGGGTGAGAAATGGTTAATTGTGAATTTTACCTGTTTGATAGTGTTGTTGTAATGATATGAGAATGAAGGCTGGAATGTATGTGGGCTTCCAAAAGAAGAGCCCAATAAACTTGAGACTGGATAGCAGCTATACATACATACTGTCTACTAAGCCCAATAATAGCACTTTTTTTCTCAGTGTATGCAGAAAGAATTCACACAACTTTTATAATGAAAATGAGCTACTACAAAATAGTATTGGGCCTTTATAATGGACCCGCTGAGGCATCTAGATCCGGTTCATTTATAGATGGACCCACGACGCCTAAATAAAATGCTCTACGAAGACTTGATGGAAAACATGTTACAACTTTATGGAAAGGCCAGATCCACTCGTTCTCCATTTAAATATTTAAAGTAGGGTTTTAATAAACCATTAATTTTTATGATTGGAATATGGTAAGGTCAAAATCCAAAGGGTAGCGGATAGATCTGTAAAAAGCCTAGTCAGCAAATATAGCACAGCAAGGGAGTTGGGGTTTTGAAAGTCTTAACAAAATTCATTTGTCAATTTGTAACGCCGGAGCTGAGCAGAGAGATAACACAAAAGATAAATGGAGAGCGCCGCTGTGTTTGCGGGGCTTCACCCTACTCCCGGTCACCATAACCACCTTCTGGGTCCATCACGAACTGCTATTAAGCTTCTTCCTCCTTCCATTGATAAAATCAATTTTTCCCCTTCGCCCCTCAAGGTTTTTTCTTCGTTCAGCTATTCATATTTCATTTTCTCCATTGAAACTGATGCTGTTTTATGATTATCTGTGTGTATGATTTTAGCTTCATGCGTGTAGTTTTGTGTAGAGTTGACTAATTCGTGTAGATTTCATTGACTTTGTGTGATGGAATTTGTATTGCAGCTTCAGAAGCAGTCGCATTTCACTTCTTATATTGATAATAGTGCCATAAACAGTGGAAATTCATTTCGTGTGGCCTCTCCTGCAAGGTATTTTGCATTTCTTCGACTACTTTTATTTCTTTTAGTTTTAGGATTCAGATGCCTTGCTCCTAAAGCAGAATCGTTATGCTGTATCACTACTTTGTAATGGTGGATTGTTGTAAAATACTGTAGACTAGTTGATTCTGGCGCAAGGAAACAGAAACAATATCATGTCTCGAATTGTTGATACTCAGTTATAAATTTTTGGGTCATTTTGTTACTACATCGGGAAGAACCAGGCAAAACATAGAAATTCATAGATCTTCTGTGTTCTCAAGCTGCGTTGAGGTGACTACAGCCTACATTACACAAAATTGCAACTTCTTTTTCGCCACTTTTGCCTTCTTCGATATGATTTATTTGAGAGAGAGATTGGACTCGGAAGATGCCATATCACTGTAGATGTCTAAGATTTTACTTTTTTGAAGGGCAGAAATGCTAACATGTCGATCAACATTCTAAAGGACAACGTTCATGGACTGTATGTATTCACATTTATTAAGGGATATGATGTTTCCCAATCTGAGAAAACCTTCCCTCTAATGCAAGTACCACAAGAATACATCAATAGAGCTTGCTGACTTAGATAAGTCAAATGCAGTTTCCTGTGGGTTGTAAGGTTTTTAATGTACAGATAATCTATGAACTATGAAGTGGCTCTAGATCCTTTACATTGCTTGTTAATTGCTTCCCCAATAATTGATAAAAGCTCTGTTTTTATAACAGCGACGTTACATCTGAATTAGCCGACATCGATTGGGACAACCTTGGCTTTGGCTTTATGCCTACTGATTATATGTATAGCATGAAATGCTCTCAAGGTGAAAACTTTTCTAAGGGTGAATTACAGCGTTTCGGTAACATTGAGTTGAGTCCGTCTGCTGGAATATTAAATTATGGTCAGGTTAGTTTTTCCCTTTTCTAATATGATGGTATCTGAAGAAACCTTTCTTAGTCCTAAATATATTTCTTGCTTGTTATTCATTTGAATGATTACAGTTTTACTTCATGTGTCAGACTCACTGAAAATGTTTGGAAATATTAATAGGGATTGTTCGAAGGTTTAAAAGCATATCGAAAACATGACGGCAATATATTGTTGTTTCGACCCGAGGAAAATGCAACGCGATTGAAGATGGGTGCTGAACGTATGTGTATGCCTTCACCGTCTGTTGAACAGTTTGTGGAAGCAGTGAAAGCCACTGTTTTAGCTAATGAAAGATGGGTAATATGTCCCTTCAATCTTAATTAGAAACTATGTTATTGAGTGTCTCATGCCCACTAGATTCATTTTCTTTGCTTACTTCAGATTCCTCCTCCCGGTAAAGGCTCATTATACATAAGACCTCTGCTTATGGGGAGTGGAGCTGTCCTTGGTCTTGCTCCTGCTCCTGAGTACACATTCCTGATTTATGTGTCACCTGTTGGAAATTATTTTAAGGTATTTTCTCTAAATCCCTGCCATTTTTAATTTATACTTACTAATGCTTTTGTTGTATCTTCTCTTTTTAGTTCTTGCTTCTGCTAGTTTCTGCATATCATTATCCGAAGTACAGCGTGTAGACTATTAACTGTTTGAAATGTAGTTAAAATGTCTTCATTAATTTGACAATTGTTGACTAAGGTTCACGAGCAGTGTTTTGGGAAGCGAGAAGCGGAAAAAAGCGACGAGGGCTCGCTTCATAGAAGCGAGAAGCGAAGTGCGTTTTTTTTTTTTTTTAAAGTAAAGCGGTATTTAGTATAAAAATAAATAAATATTAAATAACTGAATAGAGGTAATATATTCTTAGATTAAAAGTAAATAGATAGTCAATAATCCTCATAAGTCATAAAATATAAAACAAAAACATAATTAAATCACAAAAGGATCAACTTTACTAGTTACTACAAGCAAAAAAAAGAAGTGTAACTTAGTAACAAAACAACAAATAAACCAAGTAAAAAAATAAAGATTGTTAAGTGCAGCAACCAGCATACGCATACACATCACACTGTATAGAAATAGAAAAAAAACAGAGCAGCAATAGAAATTGAAAAAAACAGAGCTGCAATAGAAATATAGAAAAAAACAGCAGCAACCAGAAATTGAAAAAAAACAGTCGCAGATACAGCAACCAAAGAGAAGAAGAGAACTTACCTTGCAGCAGTCGCAGCCTCGCAGCAGTCCAAAGGAAATATTTTGAAGTCGCAAAAGGAAATGTTTTGAAGTAGCAAAAGTATATTTCAGAAATAAAAAAAAAAAAAACTTACAATTTTTTAAAAAATACCCTAATTAGCGCCTTTTAAAGTTAAGCGCGCCTTTTCTCGCTTTTTCTTTACTTGCACTTCTCGCTTCAACTGTTGAAGCTATCGCTTTTTGATTGTCGCTTCGCTTCAGGGAAGAAAAGCGCAGTGGGTGCGCTTCGCCTCGCTTTGTGCTTAAAGCGCGCTTTTTCTCGCTTTTGATGACCCTGTTCACGAGAAAAGCTAGAATTATAATTTAAGAATGTATAGTATATCAAAATAATTATTTTTTATGACGATATATTAGATTAGTCATTTGAATAACTTCAACTAGCTTTGAGATCTTGAACCTGAGTGTGGTGTACTACTTATCAAAACCAAGAAAAGAAACTTGGGTGTGGTATGTAAGTCTTGACATGATGGATTCTAGTATATAATAGGGACTGCCAATAGGACAGTGTCTCAATAGATGTTAGTTGAAGAGGTCAGAAACTTATCAAAAGCAATACAATCTTTTTGAGAAATTGCAAGTGTGAAAAAGTTGACTGCAAAACAATATCACAACCGAAAACACAAAATAGTTTGGTGTCCATGGTCCAGAATTTTGAAAGGATTGAATGATTGTCGATTTGTTGTTGAACATCAAAACTCAAGTGTGCATGGTATAACTTTCATGTTCATGTTTCAGACCTTTTGATAATCATATTGTACGGCAGGTCCTCCTCTCAGTCCACTCTTTTCCTTTTCCCTTTTTTCTTTTTCTGCAGGAAGGTTTGGCACCAATCAATTTGGTAGTTGAGACTGAAATGCACCGTGCAACACCTGGTGGTACTGGAGGCGTCAAGACTATTGGAAATTATGCTGCAGTAAGCTAGCTTTTTGGACCTTTAGTTTATTTAAACATTTGTTGGCAGTACAAGTTTTATTTGATGAGCGCCTTAATTGAAGCCTTAGTTGCATTTTCTTCTTAGAGGTTGATGAGAATAAACATCCCTGAGTTCCCTCTTGGAGCTTTGCTATCCCTTCTGTATGTCATCATCATCTCTTTGTATTTCACCAAGACTTGTGATCAAATATTTTGCAATTAGCTTTCCCTTACACTGCTATATCGAACAAGTTTATGAAGTCATTTTCTAGAATTGTTTGAATTCTTACGTAGTTGACCTAACTGGAATCGATCTCATTCCTTCATGCTTCTTAAGCTTTCACTCCGTGTTATTTATTCTCATATATCCAAGGTGAAGAATATTATTCTAATATTTTCCTGGACATGTAAAAAGAAATGAAGGATGGTTTCATGAGAAGAAATGCTACTTGCACCCTTCACTAATTATTTGTTATTTTATCCAATCTGCCATCCTTGACGATTCCATGTTTCATCTTTGGGTTATAAATGTAGGTTCTGAAGGCACAGAGTGCTGCTAAAGCAAAAGGCTATTCCGATGTTCTGTACCTTGATTGTGTTCAGAAAAAATATCTCGAAGAGGTTTCCTCTTGCAATGTCTTTATTGTGAAGGTATAAAGTTAAACCAATATTCTGTGTCCTCATTGTAAGTTATTTTTGCCTGTTGTGCCTGAACGAGAATGTGACACTGGTTCTATAGAAGGATGACAAAAGCATTTTATTTTTGAAGATGAGACGGGAATTTCCTTTCAAAACTTATCTTGCAAAGAATACTTTATGTCTTTTTATCTTATATTCTTTATGTACTGCTTATGAACATGTAGTTTTTCTGCTTTAGATAGATTTTTGTAAATTTTTAGCATTTCACTTTTCACTATCTTCTTTCATAAATCTTGATTCTTGTATCTGAAAGTTTAGCTCTTTAGCATACGTTCTTTTATAAACATAAACTTGGTATCAAAGAAAACAATGTCTTCTGATATGTGAGCTATTGTTTTGTAATCAATATTAAAAAAATTGGTAGTCTTAGGGAAAAATTTGCTTGACCGATCACCCCAAATAATGATCTTAGATTCTTCTGTGCGCAAAATCTTTTTCAAATATCTCAAAGATTTCACATGACTTACTATTATTTTATTCATTTGTGGTCATACATGGATACTATGAGTTATTTGAACAATCTTCTTAATATTTTTTTTTGGAAGTGTAGACAAATCTTCTTTACTTAAAAATGATGCAAAACTTTCATGTTAATGAAAACAACTAACTCAATATCATGTTCACAGGGTAATCTGATAGTAACTCCTGCAATTAAAGGAACCATTCTACCTGGAATTACGCGAAAGAGCATAATCGACGTAGCTATTAGTCAGGGATTCCAGGTACCCTGTTTGTCTTCAACATAATATGTTTGGTGCTTATGCTAATGCTGGTTTAAGTTCTGTTTTTTTATTTATTTATTTAGTGACTTTGATATGCAAGTTGTCCCAATCACCACCTTTATAAAAGAAATTAAGATGTTTGATAGTCATTAGGAATTGACCATTGTGATAAAAGTTATCATGGTATTGTATTGGTATCTAAAGGTAAGTTGCTCTGATTATTTTCCCTATAAATTAGGTGCGAGAGTACCATTTTATCCTTCACTGTAGTTAGCAGTGATGAGCTTTTTCCAATTTCTCTTCCTCTTTCCAGGCTCCAGCTATGCACTTCCCACCCCCCAACGCGCACACACTGAATCCGCCTTACCATCAGTGTCTTCCTTACATTGTGCCAGCTCTGCTCTCTCCTGATCCATCTTAGTCACCTTGCTTTTCAATCTCTGTTTGTCTTCCTTCTCATCACTATTCGTCTCTTCTCTGTTTTTTCTCCTGAAGCATATTGTGCTTACAAAATCAAAACCAAATACAATTGAGATAAGTGAAATTGTATGTCAGGGAAGATTTAAATGGATAAGCATTATAAATATTACAATTACGCCTCAATCCCAAGCAAGTTAGGTTGAATGGTATACAAGCATTAGAAATATTGAGGATTGGATATTTGAATGAAGTAAAAGACATTCACCATGGAGGGTTGATGGTTGAATATCCTTCATGGAGAACCAATGTTTGCCAGTAGAATTACTATCTCTTGTAGACACCTGGTATGCTGTGTTTTTCTCATCACATCAATAAATCTACCTTCAGTAAAAAAAAAAAAGATGACTTGCATTAGCATCAAAACGTTTGACAGATTATTCTTATTTAAGTGGAGAAGGATAGCGAATAGGCTCATTCTCCACTGAGTTTGGAACTGTTTGCCTTTGACCATCGCAGATCTCTCAGTTATTGAAAAAAAAATCGGTTTTTTCTACCTTGCGAGATTTAATCTGAAAACACTTGGAAGATTAGGTTCCTGCCACAATAACATTCACCTTATCATTAAGAATTGAATTTGGGAAAAGAAAGTGATATCCACTGCTTTTTTCCTTGTAGTTGGTATAACATAATAGGTCTTTTGTGTTGCATTACTACTATTCTGAGGCCAGAATATCAATATGTAGGTTGAGGAACGACAGGTGTCTGTGGACGAATTGCTTGATGCTGACGAAGTTTTCTGCACGGGAACTGCCGTGGTTGTATCTCCTGTTGGTAGCATTACTCATCAAGGGAGAAGGTATACATATTTTATGATTTGGTTTTACCCTGCTGTTGAGGATGAACTAATGCATCAGTTGATGATTCCTGTGTAATTGATTGTGTGAATGCGTGGATCTAATATGTGTTCCCCTATGTGCGTGTGCATCTATTTGCTGAAATATAAGTACTTATTAGAGAGTTCTTCGTGCAGGGTAACATATGGAAATGATGGTGTTGGCCTTGTGTCGCAGCAGTTATACTCTGCACTTACTAGCCTACAAATGGGGCTCTCAGAGGATAAGATGGGTTGGATTGTTGAGCTCAAATGAGCTCTCCAACCAAACGGTAGTACTTTCCATTGATGAAAAAATGTTTGACTTAGAAGTTCTCAGACACTTGTGATCCAGAGTTTATCCTTCGTCATACATCCATGATGCGTGTCAAGTATATCTGTGTGTTTGATATGTATCCTTCAGCTATGAAATAGTCGTTTTCACCCCAAATTTGGTGATTTACTCTAGTAAAGTCTTGTGTTCCCGTCACTGTTATTTGGTTGCTGCACAGTAAATAATTTTACCTTGGGAAGTGCCAAATCACAATATGCTTTGAACTTGGATTGTGAACGTACACCACACACGCCCATGATTATGTGGAAGCCAAAAAAAAAATTCAGTTGAGCAATTTGGTATATTTCGACATCGTCCAACTGAATTTTGATTACTCAAGTTTTCTCGAGTAGATTGAAAGGACAACTTAACTTAACAATGACTTGAATTTATCTTGGCGACTCAAACTATTCAACCAAAAGAATAACTATCGCCTTTCTTCCTTTATGAATTCTATGCAAAATTCAGATTTGCGCTACATATAAGCGGGATAACAATCCATACTCTTATCCTTTCCATTTGAAAGACCAATACTCTTTAAGGCACTAAAAATCTGGGTGCAATAAAATGTGACATATGACAATTATCGGTGGGAAAACAGAGAAATCTGTCCTCAAAAGCAAGTTTGAAGAGCTGACTTGAGCAGGTTCCTCACTGGAAATTTGTTCATTGTTGGACTCCTAATTCCTCTTTAGTCTCCGATGATGATTCCCTAAAACTAGACAAGATTCAATCAGCAATTACTATGCTAACAATGAATAGTTAAGAGGCGAAAGGAATGAATCGCCAACGCTATCCTTAAATTGCACATGAAGTCTAAATTAACAGAGCTATAGAACCTCCCCAACCAGGCAAAAGTAGTCAACCCATTAAAATACTAAAAATTCTCTAAATTAACATTTAGGTTAATCCATAAATGTTAACGAAGAACTTGACATGTTTTCCTAAAGTGAGAACCATAAATTTGCCTTAATTTTAAGAGTAACAATCTTACATTTCAGTAGGCGTTTGGAAAAACAAAAAATATGATGATTGAAAATTGAAAATAAAATAAAATTACTTGAAAGACAAAAAGTGCATATAAGCAATTAAGCATATACCCAAACAATTTCATAAGCTATTACAAACATGAGGATGAAATAAATCAACAGAATATAGAATGCCTCGGTCTAGAAAGTTACAGAACTGAGGTTAAAGCACAAATAACTCAAATTCACTCCTACATAATCACCAAAATCTTTCAGCCCTAAATTGGATTTAACACAATAAGCTGAATAAATTAGCAGACAAAAACACAAACCACTTTGATATGATCTTTTACTTACAACCACAAGCTCTTTGATAAACACTAAACATTCACAACTACTAAGAGTACCTATTCATACCATTTACAAAATACTTCAAGGGTATGAGTTAGCCTGAGACATTTACATGTTTGGGAAGCACATACAAGATCACCAAACATGGCATACCACCAGTCACGATCAGTCGTTAGCTTGAAAATTACTGTAGGAAGTTCTGGATGTTTGAAATGAAGAAACAAACAGCAAATTAGAGGCTCAACCGCTACTCTTCTCACATCTGGCAATCTCACTACTTCCTTGTTGCCCTAGTTCTTCGGGATCGGCCTTCAGGCTTCCCATTATTATCCGATTCCAAGCTACCATTGTTCCCCACCTTCCTACCACTTTCCCCAGAGAGAGTCTCCTGCAGAAGAAGTATGCTTTTATGATTCGTGTAGAACAGAACATGAAAAAAAGAAGTATATTGGGGTTACAAGGGAGGGGGGTGTTGGTAATTGAACCGCAAAAACCGACACAACTAGGATAGCATCTTCAATCCAAAGAACGCAGAGTCTTTATCATACTTCCCTCCTAATTTAAGTGGACCTAATTTAACTGCGCGCATGCAAGTTGGAGTTTTATGGTGCTTAAATATGTGAGAAGTAGGGAAAAACTAAAATTTGTGAAAGATTTCGAACTTTCTTGGTGAGAAAATGAGCCCCACAATAACATCATTACAGTTGGATATTAAAAAGGTATTGGATATCATAGGAAAAGTTTCCTTTCTATGAGAAAAATAAAAAGGCAGCAGCCTGGTACACAATGCATCCCGCATCTGACCAGGTTCCGGGGAAGGGCCGCACCCCAAGGGATGTGCGGTAGACAGTGTACTTTTAGAAAGGAATGATAACACAAAATAGGCTGCACCTACTTTTAGTGCATACGACAAAATAAGGCTTGCCCTCTCAAGCCCCAAAGAAACTCCCTACCCTTCAGATTATATATTGAGACTCGATAAATGTGGAGGAGACCTGTTATCTAGGAGGGTTCCCAATTGAAATCTATCATTGCATCCCATGTACACCGACAATGAGGATACATGCAGAAAATAAATGCAGTGCAAACGGGGAAAATATTCCATAAATAAAATTACAAAAGTTGATAATTTTAAATCATCATGAAGCTGTCGCAACACTTGCATAGCTTGAACACATAACTTTTAAGAGAATAGAGCTTACCGGACTTCCTTCCGTGACTTTTCTCACATCGATTTCTGTCACTTCATGAACTGTAACAATTTTATCAATATACACAGTGGTTTCCTCTGCAGCAATGGGAGTATGGTTAGGTAGTACTTCCAGGTGTTCAACATCTGGTGCATCTGGTGATGGTGATAATGGACTAGAAAGAACCAGAAAATAAATGAAGTCAACAAACCAATATTCAAGTTCTACTTAATGACATATAGAAGGGCAAGTGGGATAACAGAAAAATGTGTGCTACTTGACAAGTCAGTTATAAGAACAGAGAAATACCCGGAGGCACCATTCTCGGTCAATTGAGATATAAAATCCCCATCTTCCCTCTGCCTTTTGTTACTTGGTGTACGGTCAAGCAACGTATCAGCACATCTCTTAAGCCACGAGAATGGAGTAGAGAGAGTAGAAGATGAATTTCCGTTCTCTTTCATGATAGAAGGAGTATCTTTTCTAACACCATTATTACCATTCCCATCCAGACCAGATCCCAGAACTGAGGCATGCTTCAATAATCTTTTTGCAGAAGGTTTAAGTTCATTGGATGGTAGTAGACCAGAATGTAACTTTTTGGGTGTGGCAATACGATCTGGTATAATCTTAACATCCTCCAATTTCTTCAACTGCTCAATCTGAGCAAGAATCTCCTTCCTATCAGCATGAAGTAATTCCCTTTGTTTCTCTAATTTCAGCCTTTGCACCTTAAGTTCTTCAATAGCATTATTTAGCTCTGCCCACTCCTTATCCCTTCTCTCACGATCCAAATTGATCTCTTTTCTCTCAGCATCTAGTTTGTTCAACTCCAAGCCAACATGTTCCAATTCCTTTTCCACAGTCTCCCTGAGAGATGCAATATCCTGAAGTTCTCTTTTCTTATGCTCCTCAAAGGCCTTCTCCTTTTCCTTAAGATCAGTTTCTATTTCTTCACGCCTTTTTTCAATGCGGTTCTCGAGCTCCTTTTTCTGCATCTCAACATCCAGCAAAAAGTTTTCGCGTTCTTTCTGAATTTTGTTAAACCATTCTGCACGTTCACTCTCAATCTCATACATGAAGGTTTCACGATCACGAGAAAGTGACTCCAGATTTTGCTTATATTCTTCTTGAATTGCATTTTTCTCTGCTTTCAGGCTGTCACGGCTATCCTTAAGAAGCTTAGAAATGGCCAATTTCTCTTCAGCCACACGTTCAGCTTCCTTCTGCAACTCTTCTCTTTTCTCATCAATTACCTCCCATTCAGTCTCAAATTTAGCTTTCTCAGCTTTCAACCGATCAGCCTCCTTTTCAATTTCCTCCTTCTCCGCTTTAATCATATCAATCTCTAGCTTTAGCCTTGTTTCCAGAATCAGCAATTCTTGAGTTTCATTTTTCATAGCCTCCACTTTTTCTTCCTCATGGTCGACGCATTTTCTTTTTTCATCCAGCATTTTCAGAGACTTCTCAAGATCATTTCTCATTTTGCTGATCCCTTCCCTTTCTTGCTGCAGGACTGTTCTCTGCAACTCTACCTCTTTTTCAGCAGCTTGGAGGTTTCTTTCTTTTTCCTCAATCACATGTACCTTGTCTTCCAACTCTTTCTCCTTCTCAGCTAGGGTTCTTGACTGCCTCTCCAAATCATATTCCTTGTCAGTAATTAGGTCCTCCCGAGACTTAATATCCATATCTTTCAACTCCCAAGCCCGCCTCTTGGTTTGGATCTCATCTTCCACCAATTTCCGTTTTGTTTCCAACTCTGCCTCGATAGAAGATATCTTAGTTAACAATGTGGCCTCCTGATTAACCATAACCTGCTTACTGCCATCCTGCATGGTTCACCATAGTAAGAAGATAAAGGGATCTAAAAGTAGAGGATAAAATCATAGTTTTCTTTTGTGCCTAAACTTACAATCTCCTTGCTTTGCATTTTCCCCTGTAATAGCAGTAGCTCTTCCTCTTTCTCGTTAAGTTTGTGTTCCCTTTTGATTATGCCCTATGATATATACAGCAATTGCTTAAATGAATTCCTCAATATCTTTCATCATAAAAAAATCATATGCATAATAAGCACAACATTATGAAACAAAGAAAGAAAGAGGCTCACTTCTTCTCTTGCTGATAGAGACTTCAGTTTCACCTCCAGATTGCGTTTTTCCTCATTCAGGGATTTGATGTCATTCTCCAAATTTGATTTTTCATCTTCTAAGTCTTTCTCACGTCTGTTCAGTTCTTGAGATCTGCTAAATATAAATTCTTCTCTCTTATTGAGCAAAGCCTGAGCATCAAGTAACTCTTCTTGAGACCGCTCTAGAGTTTTCAGCCTTTCAGATAAAGATTGCCTCTCCAGTTGGATCTCTTTCTCTTTAGCTTCACAACTGACAGATCAAAAGAAAGCAACTTAATCATGTGCATGAGGATAGTAATATCACAAGTGGCTCCATAGAGGATATCTTCATTCTTACCTACACTACCTAAAGATATGATCATTCTTCAGTTAGTTGAGAGGAACAACAAAATTGATCCTTTGGTGTGGAAAATTCACATAATTACATATCTAAGTGTCAATAAACATGAATGCATAATCCCTCTTTTTAGGACAAGAAATGCTATTAGTAATAAAAATTGGCACCAAGTGGGTAAAGAAAGTAACCATATCAAAAAAAAAAAAAAACACCCAAAATATCTATGAATTTCATTCCTTTAATTTAAGCGACTAATCAATGAAATCCAGTCAACAACATACCCATTGTAACCCCACAAGTGGGGTCTGGGGAGGGTCGGATGCACGCAGACCTTACCCCTACTTTTATGAAATCCAGACCACAGTTAAAATTATTTAAAACAGGCTTTCTATGCCAAAAGTACATATTCATGAACACCTAAATTATACAGAAGACAGGTAAATTATTATCATTGAGAAACATCCATGATTTCCTTCTAACCAGACTGTCCAAAATTCATACTGCAGTCGATCCTGAAAATTTTACTTCAAGGAGGATAGAATCTTTTTTCTTTCCTGACAATCGTGAAATCCGCATTCTAATGTTCGAAATCTGAGAATAATAGACCCGTTCCTCCCATTTCCACTTAAAAACAGACTTGATTGATATCAGGATTCAAATCCGTGACGTGGGTCAACCACACATCCCGGATTGTACACCTTTGCCATGGAACCAAAGTCCTGACGAGCTCAAAGTGACTAGCATCTTAGTGGACAAGGTACAACACATGCAAGCAGTTGAACCTGAATGGTCTTTTGACAACCTAACTACTAAGGAAACATGAGCTCAGCACCCATCAAACTACACTACAAACAGAAAAACATCCTCGAAATAAACTATAAGTACATACTCTGACTTGAATAATAATGTCCGTCTCCTAAGATCATCTTCTCGTGACTCAACTTCACGTAATTTTCTTTCTGCGGTACGATGAAAGAGGCTGGCTTCTGCTTCCAAAGATTCTGCTTTACGCAACTTTTCCTCCGCATCAGTGTACTTCTTCTGAGCATCCTCCATCATGCTCTGTGCTTCAGCCAATTTATTCTCAGAGGCAACTTTTGCTTCAGCACATTCTGCTCGCATCTCATGCAACGCTTTCTCAATCTGTTTACAGAACACGTCAGCAAGATGATAAAAGAACTTGGAAAAACAAATAAGCAGAGTAATCATACGTTTGCAACACATTCTTTCTCAATTCCAAGAGCTTTCTTCAGATTAGCTTCAAGTTTCTTAGCTTCAGCCATATCAGAAAGACGTGCAGCTTGTTCACGCTTGTACAAGAGTTCAGCCGACTCAGAAGCTGCTTTAAATTGCTCATTCTTGGAAACCCACTCCTTCCTTTCCAGGATGAGAAGCCCCATCTGATATTGATGGTCATACAGCTACATCCAGAATAGATATGCAATCATGAACCAAGTTAGCAAATAAATAGAAAACATTCAGGTGCAATGAAGACAAAAATAGACAGTAGAAGCCTAACTTTTTACGATTGGTCCATCTGTTCAGTCAAATTAATATTTAAAGGGGCAGAGAGAACATTACAAGAAGGGAACTTGGGCAAATCAAACTGTAGGTACATTTAGTATGGAAGAAGATGGTTTCCATAAACAATGTTATCCGTCCATTTTCTACAATTTAAGGTAATCAAATACTTCCAGGAAAACATATTTTGCTATAACAAACACACCGCAACGCTAATGCCGCATGAACAAAGAAACATCAGTCTTAAAAGTTTTAGTATTTTCCCTTTTGGCGTCTACTAAGAACAGAACAAAAACAATGAGGGCATATGACAGTAAAATCGACCCCCAAAAAAGGGAAGGTACATAATTAACCAATCAAACTGTAAATTAATGAGTCCCAAAGTGAACAGACCTCAGTTTCGAGTTTGGCTATATAGGCAATAAGAGCTGCTTTGTCTCTACGTTTAATAGAGTCCTCATCAAATCCAGCTTCACGGAGTCGCTTCCATATGACTTCATCTGTCAAAGGGGTTTTCGAAACCCTACCTAAACCAGAAATAGGGGTCGGATTCACCGGAGTCAAAGCTAATCTCCCTGACCCAGGACTCGCCATTCTTGATTTCACCACACAACTGACAAGTTTACAAAAACAAAAATCCAAGATTTCACTTTTTTCTTGAGAAATTGATCAATTTCTTGAGTTTTCTTGAGTTAATTATCCCTTCCCAAGAACAACGAAGGTATGCTATGCTAATGGTGGACTCCACACGAAACTTTTTGTGCTTTCTTCTTTGCCTTTCTCTCTCTTTTCACTCACTTCTTTGCTTTGTTGGCTCTGATTTTTTCTCTTTCTATATGTAAAAAAGTGAACTTGGCTGCTCCACCGTTTGACGAGTTGGAATCAATTTGAACTCTCTTTAAAATTGTACTGGGTATATTTTAGCTTCAGTGATAAGCTAACCCCAGTTCAAACGACAGCGTTTTATGGTAATCTTTATACAGCTGAGTAATTAAAAGGAAGAGGAAATTATATTTACCTTAATGAGCAGTTAATTTTGAAATTTAAAACTTTGATCGCTTTAGAATTTATTTTATTGGTTTGAGAAATGGAACCTTAGCTGGCAACGTCCATCCAGATTAATGAGGGTAAATTTATCTTAATTTTATAATAATGAATGTTACCTATAAATATCTTTTGGTAAATAAAAATTTCTTTATATTGTCTAATACTATAAATTAAAGTCATTATCAAGTATAACTTCCATACTTAAATATTCCAAAGGGAGTATTAAAATCTAATACCCCAAAGTCAACCAAGTGAATGAGGTGATTAACGGAAGTGTGAATATTGCATCGATCTGCTCTTTCTTTTTTAAACTTTTAATAATTTACTTTAATGGTAAAGGAAAAAAGATTGCAATTACCTTTAACTTTTTCAAAAATCTAACTGAAATTCAAATTCATTTAAACTGTAAAATTAAGAACTTACAACCCTATAATATATAATCATTGTTAAAGAGAAAATATAATCAAATAAAAAGCTGCAGTTTCATTGAGAATAAATTAAACTTTAAATCATTAACTTTAACCATTGCAGTATGTGTTAAGTTTATAAATATTCAATTACAATTACATTTAAGAGTAGTTAGTGAAATTTATAATTACACCAAAATTGTAGTTTGACCGGACACAAATCTTAAAAATAATAAATAATAGAGATAATATTACTATATTACCATTTGAATGTATTATATTAATGCTTCTCTATTCCTATTTACATGTCGTTTTTATTAAAGATATATGTTCTTTAATATTTTATCATTTCACAAAATCAATGCATATATGACATTATTCTTCGTATTTTACCCTTGAGAGTTATTAGCCTTGAAACTATACATTTGACCAACATAGAAAAATTAAGTAATTAACTCGTGTTCATTGTTCAAATTAATTAATCAAAAAAATTAATTCATATTCATTAATTGAAAACTTGGCTTTAAGAGAAAACTAAATAAGGGTACAATGGTAAACTAACCTAATTTCAAGGGACGTGAAATCTAAAATGGTAACAACCAAATAAGAACGGAGGGATCGGAGTAACAAAAGTAAAATAGACACAAAATGGCAAGTAAAAATAGACGGAGAGAGTAATTGTAACTCCTATTTATATTAATGCATTGACTACAATAACATGCATGATTTGCTGCCAAACATGTGCTTCTTGCAAATTTTTTTGATCCAGAACGTTTATTGAAAAGAACATTAATTAATTATCATTGTTGCCTTACGGGAGCTTAAATAATTTCATTAGACTGACAAATGACACTCAAAACTACTTTTACTTAGGAGTAGTTGGTTTTGATTGATAAACTATTCAGTACTTCTTCCGTCGATAAATACATAAAAGGAAAGTTCAGAGAAATGGTATTGGTGTCATAAAACAAAGGGACAGAAGGAGTACTAGACAGCGTCAGTCTTCAAATTCCTAGAGACTTTTCTTGCAGATGTAATTGGTGCTAGATGTCATTACAGTTCTATATGTGCACTGCAACTGGTGACTTATCCCTTGCAATATGTACATGAATGACAAAAACACCGAGGCATTTGTAGAACTAGAAGATTTCTGATGTTAGGAAGGGCAAGTTAATTCCGCAGTTTCCTGATGAAGAAAAATATTATCAATACGCTGAAATTGCCTTCTTTTCATCATAGTACTCATCCAACCAGCCTCTGATCAGCTTAATCTCACTTGACCTTTGATCCAGAAGCCAGTCAGGATCTTCAGCAGTTGCAGCACGCAGATCTAAGTGATGGGCACCTATAACCAAAAAAGTTAAGAGTTGTACAAGTATTAGGGAAGTGTACTGCTCATGCTGTGATTTTCAAACATTTCCCAACAATGTATAGAAACATATACACTGGTGTCGAAGCCATTTTATCCATTGAACATCTATAAAGAAAAATGAAATGCATCCTACCCTCAAGTTTTGTTTGTAAAACCCGTTACTTTACATCCTAGCCAGTTTAGACATTATTTGGTTGAAGTTGAAGAAAATAAGTATTTCGACTTGAAGTTGAAGAAAATAAGTATTTCGACTTGAAGTTGAAAAAGTATTTGAGTTTGGACAGGAATTTTATTTGAACTTTTGTGAGCTAAATCCATTGTTTCACTTGAAATGCTCCTCAAACCAATCTATTTAAAGTTGAAGTGACGAAGCTACAAAACAAAACCTCATTTGTGGAAATAATATTCCATCATTTGCAAAATTAGCTATGTCCATACTCCATCCTAAGAGGCGTTAAGCAGGAAGCGATATCAAATAAGCAGTGATATGACCTGAAAAATCAATAGACTCTAAAAGGTAGCCTAATCAAGTATTAGACCAAGACCCTGTATACGGCATGGTTACATGCTCAAACACCAGTGTACACCAGAAAACAGACTATGAGGGACAGAAAGTTGATTATGATCTTCTTTTATCAGAAAATTGACCTTGATCTTATGTTCAGTCAATGGCTCATCAACTAGCAAATGTTTTCTGTGATATCATCTTAAGTCCATGAACTTTCAGAGTAAACAAATATTAGGTATAACAGAGAGTAGAAACACAAATGACAGATATAATTTCCTCCAGAAGTTGGAGTGCCCACTATAGGGCCTTTTTGTTACCTGCTCACATAAACTTTAATGAACCTGCACTCTCATTGTCAAAACTTTCATCACATGAATGAATAGTTGAGATTATGTGTTCCCACGGTAATGTAATATGTACTAGCGAAGAAGTTAATAGTATTATGTGTTGTTATTCTCTTCTGCATTATTATACTTTCCTTTTCATACGTGATTTTATTATGCTTTACTTGAGCTGAGGGTCTATCAGAAACAACTTCTCTACCTTCACAAGGTAGGGGGGTAAGGCTGCGTACACATTACCCTCCCCAGACCCCACTTGTGGGACTACACTGGGTATGTTGTTCTGTTGTGGATAAGTTAATAGAGTATTAGTAGCTGAATGTGCAACTTCATCAAGTTGAATTTCAATAAAAAGACCTGAGAGCCTAATGGCTGCTGCTCACTAGCTATAAAGGCGAAAGAGGAAAGCAGGAAGCCATCACAACATTGTGATCAAATTATAAAATAGAAGAAACCATTAAAAGGAGAAAGCAAGTGTTCCAAATGATTGTCATTTTTACTGGAAAACATGTTGGCTGTGGCACTTAAGATGGTAGTAATGTGCTTACCCAGCCTGGGGAATTATAAGGAATTACTAATAAATTAAACCAAAAGAAGAAAGGGAGAGATGGTTATAATTGGCATCGATCACGATTGTTTGAATAACGAATCGGGGGATGAGCTGATGAGGTCACAGTCATTTTACACATCAACTCAGCAGACAGAAACAACAACAGCAGCATATCCAGTAAAATTGGTGATTTGTTTAAGAGAAAAGATGACAGATTGTTACACTGATACTTATATCCAAGAGTGATGATAATGAGGAATTTTATAGAGCAGTTAGAGAATTACCTTTCTTAGTTGTTAGCGCAACTATAGTTTCCGACACATCCTCTAGAACACTACAAAATTGTTTTGACATATAATTTTAGTTAAAACTTTTAGATTCAGTTCCATAGTCTACATAAGAAACTAAAGAGAAAAGAATACCTGCCACCACTCCAGGGATCTAACAGGCCATTTGAGAATATGATGTTACTCCCAAAAGCTTTTAGCGCACTCTTGAATGCCTTCAGCACAAGAAAGAAAGAGCAAATAACTCAAACAAGGAAGCTGAAAGAAAATAAAAATCAAGAAACCAAGCAATTTAGAACCATTACTACACTCTAGATCCTGGACAACCTCCAACCACGGGAAATACCATTGAGACCCATATTCTATGCATCCTCTAAATAATCAAATTTATTATACACTGTCACTGGGTAATATAAACATAAACGAACCATTTAATCTTATTTTTTTAACTCTACACAAGGGTTATATAATTTTCATGGAACTCTAAGGGATATACAGAGCATCGACAAAGTTTTGCACATTGTCATACATGTCCACCAAATTCAGTTGTTATCCATGTCGGCCTGGGTTTGACATGAAAATCTTTCAAGCACTGCTCTTCATTCGACTTTGGGTCATAATAGAACTCTGGAAACATACTAGTTGTCCTGTTACTTGCCATAGGCATAATCATCTCGGTGCATGCCTGCAGACATTGTATGAAAGATATAAGCAACCTAGTCGGGAGGAATTTCAATAGGAGCACATCCTTTTATGCCTAAAGAACTCAAATTATGAGCAATTAAGCAAGAGCGTGTATATTTATCCTCACCATACCTGCCAATCCCAACCACTCATACCATGAGGATCATCGTTCAGATCGAAACAGTCAACTTTACCGGTGTAATTATAATAGACACTAATTCCTTCAAATATACGCTGCAACACACTAGCACCATCAGGCAAACTATCAATCTTCCTACATACCTGAAAGCAAAGGGGTTGGAAGGATATTATTCACAGGAAATAAATTGCTCTACACAAATGACTACTTGTTGATCACCATGCAGGGAAAAGACAACTGTTATCTGCTACATAGTATCAATTGAGACGTAAATGCTTTTCCTCATAAAGATGGCATCTGCATGATTTATTGTAATCTTGAAAATACAGGTAGCTTTGCGGAGAGTATAAGGTCCACTGCTAACCTCTTTTATGGGGCTTCCAGGTAAAGGCATCAAGAAGTCGGTAGGATAGGGGTAGTTGACCATTGCCAAGTAACTATAGGCAGATTCTAACCAGTTAGACAAGCTGTCAACACTCTCCAGTTCCCTGCCACTCACAACGTCGGATCAAATTGCCTCAACATGAAACTTGAAATTCTATAGGTCAATGACACTGTTAGCTAACAAGACAGCAAATGGTGGTGTCATAGGCATCTTACCTACAAATGTGGAAAGTCTTTGTAAGTTGTGCAAGTCCACCATTTATCTGTCCCACCTTGTTAATCACATCCCACGACTCTTTGATAGTTTTAAAGCAACTCATACTCTCGCGCTGCAGAAGGTGATACAGCAAGGATGTCATAAATGCTAAACTAGAGCCTTAGGAACGGAATTACAAGAACGAGATTAGTGAAGGATCCCTGTCCTAATTTGGGAAGGCAGAAATCTGGATCCAGTCAGTCAAATGTGATTGGATTTTCGGCAAAGTCCATACAAGATTCAATTTATGGGGTTGGGATTGATATTTATGTGAATTAAGTATTAGTCATGAAGTGGATGGTGTAAAACTTTGCAGTGATTTGTAAATCTATTTTATAGCCTATGAATTACAATGCATACTATAGTTTTATACATTAAACATTTACATAGGTTAATGTGCTCTAAATCTGAATTATAGGTAAACTTTTCTAACTAGGATCAATTTAAGTCCTACTTATCTCCAAATTTTAGGCATATATGATTTGACGGCATAATAGTCTTCAATTGCACAAAAGTTGTCCAGAGAACTAATAAGAGTTGTGCCTGCCATCCAATTTTTGACGCACGGCAAGATCACTCTACCACTCTATAAATGGACGCCAAATAAGTGACTTCACTTCAACAAATTCAAATCAAACAAATGAAGTAGACCAAACCTAACAAGATTCCCATCTCCCCCAACCCCACAAAAAAAAAATTAAAAAATCTGATCCTACTCTGAAAATTTCCCAAATAGCCACTAGTTAATTAAAATGTCATTAGAGATAGAAACTCAGTCTTACAGACCCTAAAACCATCGGATACAATGCTATAAAAGGTTTCAGGTGGCACAAGATCTTCAAACTGAAGAACTGGTGCAGAAGAAGCAAGTGCACCAATGGAAATATGGGGATATTTGAGCCTCATCCATGCTGCAAGCACTGTTTCAAACACAATAAAATAGAGAACCTCTGAGTGAAGCACAACTCATAATATTGATTAAAAACAAGTGCCCAGAAAACATACTAGCAGAGTTAAAATTACTGATGTACTAAACTACTGAATGCTAAATTACTTACTTCCACCATATGATCCACCAAATAACACAACAGGGCATGCCTGTGCAGATAAATTTCTTTTAAGCTCAATGATTAACACAGCATAATCAGCCAGTGCTTGTTCAGCTGTTAGATACGACAAAGTAGTAGCATTCTTATATGCTTCTTCCTTACTTCCATACGGCATTGACTCCCCATAGTATCGATGCTGCAAAAATCAAATTGTAATAATTTTCAATGAAATAACAATGTAAGTAAATTCTCGAATAACAACTAGTCTACAATGTTGAGGAGAAATGTACTATATTTTCCCCATTAAGCGTCTAATGATCTTATTGGCTTTCTGATTCATTTAATTACATCTCCTTTTGTGAAGTCTTAACTACAAAGCCTGCACTTTTTCCCAAAAATCCTGCCATTTAACAGCATGTGTAGCTTCTATTTCTTATCAATTTCTGATATATGACATTTTTTTCCACAACATAAGTTATCCCTAGGCTAATGTTCAGAGAAATTTACCATTATGAGGCTTGTTCTGAAGCTATTCAAGAAACTTTAATTGCAAACAACAAAGATGGAAACAGTTATGAGGAAAAATAAGAAGAATGACAAGTATTTCACCTCGGGGAATATGACCATGGCGCCGAAACGAGGGGCAATTTCCCAGACGAAACCTGTATTGGCAGCGAACCATTCTATATCACCTTCATTCCCACAGTAGAGGAAAATAGGGCCCGAGCGAGAGGGACCCTCCCAGTGTTGGGTATTGATTAGGTAACGCTGTGAAAACGAAGGTAGATCAGCGAAGCTGAAGTGATCGAGCTTCTGCTGGAAATATTTGGTCTCATACTGGTATTTTGGGGCACGAACTGAGAGTGTTCTGCTTGAACTCCAGAAATTGCCGAGATAGCGAGCACCATTCAGTTGAATAGCCGATGCTTGACATAAAAATGAGAGAATCAGTATAAGAATAGAGTAGAGAAATGGCGAAGGAGTTGACATTTTTGCTGGAGGTTTTGTTTTCGGAGACACTGCAAACTCCAATACCATCTTGAGCTAATTGTCGCACTAACTTAACTTTATATTCCACTAACACTTGTTGGTTCTGCTTTGATCATTTTTACGTGATGATGTTATAGGCCCATGGCATTAGGATTTAGGGCTAAGATGTTTTTTAATTGTTTTAAAAAGATTTTTTTTAATAACTATTTAATTTTAACTTACCTATAACGTAATTTTAAATACTTTAATATACTTGCACTTTATCTTAAAATCATAAAATTCGAGAAACTTGTTAAATGGTAAAGAAGAGAGGGGAGTAATATATTACTCTTTCTAGACAAAGGACAACCGACGGCACGGCAGCCCCGATTTACCTGCTATAGAAGCCCATACGCTTACAAAGGGAGAGGCGAAGTGCGAGCGATTGTCAAAGCTCCCTGTTTACAATGGATGAGAGCTTCAGAGTACGGGTGGACAAAGTGTTCGGGTCTCTGACAGAGACCTCCAATTTGAGTTCTCTCTGGTGTTTAACCGACGATGAAATTGAGAAAAGGGAATGGAATAGGGATACCCCATCCCGCGAGCTACTCGACTTTGATTCCAAACCCTGCCCTCCCCATATTGACGGCTTCTTCTCCAAGTCCCCCCAAACCCTAGATTTTCCCAAACAGCTCCACTCCGATCTGGAACACCTCAGCGACGGCCAAGAACCAGATGATGATAATGAATCGGATATCCGGTCTGGCATTGGTTTAGATTGCACCCTTGACTATGAGGTAATTACTTGGTTCCCCTCTTTTATCCTTTTCCTCTATATGATAAATTGTGCATTGTTGTGTAGTCTAACGACTCTTCGTTTTTAAAATGTTTTGTAATTTGCTTACCAGGAGGAAGAAGACGAGTTTGACAAAGTGGCCGTTGATACGGAAAAGGAGAAGCAGCAGCCTAGTGACCGCTTGTACACGCGGGAGGTCTCTGACTACGGAATTTCTGCAGACACAGACCATGAGCTTCCTCTTACTCTCCATGACATTACGAGAGATCCTCGTGCTAATCACGAGGCCGCCAAGCTCAGACTCAAGGAAGATGCGGAGGCTGCCCTGAGAGAAGGTCATTTAGGTTCCAAGCCACCTAAAGGCCAGGATGATGCACATTCTCCTAAAAAACTCAAGTTCAAGGAAGATTATAACTTGGTCCCTAATTCATCCATTCCAGATTATGTAAGGAATCCATCCAAGTATACTTGCTATACACTTGATGTCTCGGATGATATGGATGAGGAATCCAATAGAAAAGCCTACATGGACTTTTTGAGTCTCGTGAAGAAGGGATCGCAGCTGGACGATGATAGGTCCACTAATTTTGAGAAATCGCCCACTTTTAACCTGAAAATGAAGCAGCCTGCTGGCACCTTCACCAAACAGGGCGTTAAGGCAGGGCAAATACAAGTGAAAAAAACAGTTCCCCTTAGTATTGTTAACATGGAATCCGATAATGCTGCCATGGAAGAAGATGAGTCGTCTGTTGCAGCCGACAGAGCTAAACCTGGAAGTTTGCATAAGCCTGGCAAACGTTATAGAACTAGGGCCACCATGATGGATACTGATGACTAAAATGTCTGATTTCACGTGTGTGTGATTCCTATTCAAAATAGTCTCTGTCTTTTTTTTTGTTGATAATAGTCAGCCTCATACAATGTTTGATCTCAAATCATCATGAACTTGCATTGCTTGAGCATGCAACTTTAAAGATAATTAAGCTTACCTGACTTCATTCTCTGATTTTTTATGTTTCTGTCACTTCTTCAAAAGTCTTTTTGCAGAAGGTTTATGTTCATTGGATTGTAGACCAGAATGTAACATTTTGGGTGTGACAATACGACCTGGTATAATCTTAACATCCTCCAATTTCTTCAACAGATCAATCTAAAGCAAGAATCACCTCCTTCTCAGTGTGAAGTAGTTCCCGTTGTTTCTCTAATTTCAGCCTTCCCACCTTAAGTTCTTCAATAGTACAATATTATTTAGCTCTGTGCACTCTTTATCTCTTCTCTCTCGATGCAAATTGATCTCTTTTGTCTCAGCATCTAGTTTCTTCAACACTAAGCCAACATGCTCCAATTCATTTTCCATAGTCTCCCTGAGAGGTGCAATATCCCGAAGCTCTTTTCTTATGTTCATCTTATGACTTCCCTTTTCTCCTTTAGGCTAGTTTCTACTTCTTCATGTCTTTTTTTTCAATGCGGTTCTCCAGCGCCTTTTTTTGCATCTCAACATCCAGCAAAAAGTTATGGCGTTGTTTCTGAATTTTGCTAAACAGACCAGCACGTTCACTTTCAATCTCATACATGTGAAGGTTTCACGATCACAGGAAAGTGATCCCGGATTTTGCTTGTATACTTCTTGAATTGCATTTTTCTCTGCTTTCAGGCTGTCACAGCTATCCTTGAGAGCTTAGAAATGGCCAATTTTCTCTTCAACCACACGTTCCAGCTTCCTTCTGCAACTCTTCTCTTTTCTCACTGATTACCTCCCATTCAGTCTCAAATTTAGCTTTCAACCGATCAGCCTCCTTTTCAATTTCTTCCTTCTCCACTCTAATCATATCAATCTCTTGCTTTAGCCTTGTTTCCAGAATCAGCAACTCTTGAGTTTCATTTTTCATAGCCTCCACTTTTTCTTCCTCATGGTCGACGCATTTTCTTTTTTTCATCCAGCATTTTCAGAGTTTTTTCAAGATTATTTCTCATTTTGCCGATCCCTTCCCTTTCTTGCTGCAGAACTGTTCTCTGCAACTCTTACCTCTTTTTCAGCAGCTAGGAGGTTTCTTTCATTTTCCTCAATTACATGCACCCTGTCTCCTTCTCAGATAGTGTTCTTGATTGCCTCTCCAAATCATACTCCTTGTCAGTAATTAGGTCCTCCCGGTACTTATTATCCACATCTATCAACTCCTAAGACCGCCTCTTGTTCTAGAAATTATTGTCCAACCATACCAAAAAAACATATACACATTGATGTCCAAGCTATTTTATGCATTGAACATCTATAAAGAAAAATGAAATGCATCCTGCTCTCAAGATGTTGGTAAAACCCATTATTTTCCTACATGCCTAGTCTGTTTAGACATTATTTGGTTGAAGTTGAAGAAAATGAGTCTTTGGATTTTATAGTTCAAAAAGAATGTATTTGGAGATGAATTTCATTTGCAAAGATTAGCTATGTGACTACATCCATCCATAGAGGCGGTAAGCAGGAAGTGATATCAAACAAGCAGTGATATGACCTGAAAAATAAATAGACCTTTAAAGAGTAATCTAATCAAGTACTATTAGAACCAATGCTCTGTATAAATGCCTAGTTGAATTGCCACATCAAACGTACCGCCTATCTTACTATATATATTGATAAGGGATTGGATACTGTAAACTCCAAAACCATCTTGAGTTCTTTTTTGCACTAACACATGTTGGTTTGCTTTGATCATTCTTCTGTGATGATGATGTTATAGGCCCATAACATTATGTTTCGGCATAACAGGTTTCCGATGTAAAACTTGTAACCCAGCCGTTATGTCTTAGGATATTCATTTGATATTGTATTGTTTCAGAGATTAAAGTAATAATTGAATAATTAGTTTTAGAGAAAAAAAACATCAGGTTAAAATTCAAATTTAATAAATCATATGAAGTTAAATTCTTAAAGTTACATATCTGGGTTTACTTTTTTTTTCTTCGAAAATTGGAAAAACACTGAATTGGGTCACGCTAAAGTTGGTGGACATTAGTCCCAGTTCCAATCCCAAAAGGTTGCTGGGCTTCCAGTAAATGAACTACCTTGTCCATCAAAAATGAGTGAATTCTCTGCTGCAATTAATTGAGACTGTCTATGTTTGGGCCTAAAATCACGTTTGATTTGGTCCCGACGTAACGAAACACACTATGTCCGCAACAACGGTTGTTTGGTCAATCTGTTTACAAAACAATAGTACTAATAAAAAAAAATATTGAAAGTTGAGTGACTTTTCCGTTACAAGATATAATTTACTTCAGTGCAATAAAATAAAAATTCAATGTCCATCGCAAAATTACACCTGTATATTTCTGTTACAATGATTGTTATGAGCACGAATTCATCTTTAGAGAAATGAATGAGCAATTGAAATCCTTTTTTCTACAACAATATTCCAGTGCTTCTACTCCAATTTTGCCAGACCGTCAATAATTATCAATCAAAAGCGATTTATTCCATTGTTATGGACTTCACTAGCCCCATCATATCCAAAAAGAAAGAAGAGAACAAACAAACAGAACAGAATCCCCCACAGGAGGAACACTGTAAAGTATTCTAGATAACTTATTTCTTTTCTTTTATGTTTTATACTCTTTCATTTTAAATAATTTGTCGTATTTCTCTTTTTACGCTCCCCTTTAAGAAAATATATTAATTAGAAGAGACTTTTAATTATTTTGTCCTTATTTTTGTCTTAAGATATAATCTCTCTTCATTGAATACTTTGTGTCTATCTTATTGAGGTATTCGTAGCCTTGGAACAATTACAAGGGTAAAATGAGGAAAAAATGATGTCTTGAACTTCTAATATTACGAATGATTTGAGATGACTATATGTATTATCTTTTCTCTGAAAATATTACTACTAAAGCAACTATTCACCTATCTTTTCAGTTTAAATATCTTCTGTCTTTTGTTTTCCCCACATCGTGGGTTAATATCTCCAATGTAAGTGACAATTACCTAATCTAAGAGAGGTTAATGCAAAAGGAGATTTAAGTAGAGATTGGAGCAGTTGAACAACTAAATTAAATATTTACTGGAGTGTAAATAAATAAAGAATCCATTAAGAAAAGCCCTCCAAAATATTCCATCTTCAAATGACATAGACACACGTGGAGAACACAATATTGATTCCCATTGGAGTGAATATGAGTAGGATAGGAGACAAGTTGTCATAACTTTAATTTGTGCCACAATTGGAGCCGGCTAACCCTCAATTGTGTTTTTTCGCACTAAGACGATCTCCAACCCAACACCAATTTTTATATTAAATCCTTATTTGGTGTTTTAGAGTTCCAAATTTTACACCATTTTAGTGTGTGAAAATTTGGTGTAACTAATATGATGAGAAGAATTTTTATATTTAAATATAAGATGAAACTAATGATATTAATAAATATTAAATTTTGTGTGGAATATATTGTAATTTTTATCAAATTGGGAGAGTAGTTTTCTAAAATTAATTGACTCAATTATGGTAATTATATTTGTTAATATAATATAATCTTGATCTTTAAATTTTAAATAAGATACATGTCTCTCATCTAGATATGCACTTGACGAAATGGAGGGAAGGGATAATGGAGGGGAGCCGGCCGGATCTTCACTTCAGAATTGCTTATATCGAAAACAAAAGCTCAACCAAACTCAAATAAAGTAGTTTTCATTTATTGTAGGATTATTATTTAAGTATTATGATTAAGCAAAAGGAAGGGATCCTAATAATTAAATTGAGGCCCACTTTGTTATGATGGATGACGAGAAAGTTAGTCAGGTAAGTGGGGTTATGACATGGCGAAGAACCCTTATTGGAAAAATGAAAACAATGGAAGAGAAGAAACAGGTTTTACTTTAACCTTTTCCAACATTTAAACGCAAGCAATGATGCTTCCCAACTGAAATCCTAATCCATCAAACAAGTCTTTTGTTAGAAAACAGACAGTCATAAGTGGGGTAACGATATTTGTAGTGATGATTAAAATTTCTTTCAGTTTTTATAAGCAAGTCTTTAACAATTAAAAAATAAAGAAAGAAAATAATTTTAAAAGTGTTATCTTCAAAAATAAAATCTTTCAATATATAATTTAAATTTTATCAAACTTTAATATGAAAACGAGATATTATATAAAGTAGGGTAAAGATAAGGAAGGTCGTCCCTTGCTTTAGTGAAAGTCGGTGGAAAATTGATCATGTTCATTTCCTTTTATCTTTTGCCCTTTTGTTGAAAAAGATGAAACCCCGACAAGTCACTATGTCTTACTTGGACTCTTGTCCTCACGCTAGGCCACAACCCCCACATCATCCTTTTTTATACTTCCCATTTTGCCATTCCACACCCTATGAAATTTAATACTTTCTCCCTCTAATTTTTACTTATTTAAATGTATCAAAGTATGTATTCTAGACTAGAATATCCATTTATATGTATTAATTTATTACAAATATACGTCAAAGCTGCAAATATTTATTAGATCCGCCTTACTGTACTTTCTGTTGTAAATTTAAGAACAATACGTGAGTAATATATTTGCTGAAATCTGAAACACACGGAATTGATGCAAGATAAATTGCAACTTCGATTTTGTATATCAAAAGAAAATACTCGTAATTAATTACCTTATTAGATGATTATCTTTCATTCTATTCAACTCTTTGACCGCATTATTTTGTACTTTTATACGGATAAAGTATCGAACACTTGATGCAGATAAATTATTAATTTTGCTCCTGTAGTCGGAGGCGGACCCACGTGGGTTTTAGGGGTTCACCTGAACATCCTCGATAAAAAATTACATTATATATATATATATAAATTTTATATATTTATGAAGATATATTAATTTTGAACTCTCTCATGAACATGAAGCAAGTTGTAGGCATAGTGGTAGATCTCCTTTTAAGCTGACCCAAGCGTCCAGGGTTCAAATATTATTTTAGCTTTTCTTCTTGAAAGTAGATTTAAACCCAAAAAAATTCAAACGTGCTAAAAGGTCTCCTATAACGAAACTAACTTTTTGTACCTATAAACTATATACTACTGCTTCCTTCGATTGTGTTTTGTTGGCTTATTTACGCGTTTACACCTTTATTTTTCAAACCTCTAAAAGAAAATTTCAGATCCACCACTGTCTTTAGTCATAGCTTTCCATGCTCCATTATAGTGTAAGTATATAAGTACACTTCAAACCAATATGGTGGGTTGTCAAATTCATCGAATTTTAACCAGAAATCTCTAATTCAAGTATATATATATTATATTATATTTAATTTTGTTATAGTTAAATAGTCAAATAAAGAACCTCACCTCGAACATCAGCACACATAGCAATATCCCCTTCTAATAAATCAAATATTTTTAGTCTATAAAGGAACCAATAATTGTCTATAAAGGAATCAACAATAGTTACCATATAGGAAATTTAGAGAATCTCAACTATATCTTTTTCCTTTTGTTCTTTCACTATGGAAAACATGAAATTAGTTACTGTATTTATCAGTAATTTTTAATTAATTCGTGTTAAAAAGTTCTTAGTTAATTAAAAAAAATTATAATTCATCTCTAATTCATAACTAAATGAGATTTTTATTATTTAGCTATGAGATATTGTTTATCGCTAATTTCTTAATTTCTAGTAGTTTTCCTTGACAAGGAAAGATAACTTCCCTACCCTCTAAACAGAATATATTTGCCTCACTTTGTGATCGTCTCATACCAATACTGTCTTAACAAAAAAAAAATTATGTCTACTTATAACACACACTTTATTGAAATTAACATTAAAATTTAGTTGTTCAGATTGATATTCAACTTTTTTCTAATTGTCTTTGCACTATATCTCTTCATTTTGTTTTTTTTGACGATGAATACGTAATACACTTTACAATATTTAAATTAACTAATATCGTTTTTTCTCTCAACTGATTGAACGTTAAAGTGTTTAATATCTATAGTAATGTAATTATAAATACATAAGAATTTATTGATCGACATATATATATACTTGAGATACCTTTTACAACTTTTACATTATACAACTCTTTTTTAGACCATTCTTTTCTGAAGAAAAAAAAATAATGAAGAAGAAGAATAAATTTGTGAGCTCCATTTGCTTCTCATATTAGTACAAGATTCTAATCTTCTATCATTTCACGTTATCTCTAAACGTATCACTTTTTATCATGAACAATAGAAGAGTATTTTTCTTTTCCTTTATGATTATAGCAGAGACGAAAACTTTATTATATAAAGTAGAAAAGATATTCTGCCTTTTATGGATATGATATTTTCATGTACACTAAGATGCATTATTATTTCTCACTAATAAATATTCCAAATTGATGACAAGAATTTTAGGAAGGTACGACACAAAAAAAAGATAGGTTCTTCAGAACTCAACGGAGCACAGTGCATGCAACACTACAAAATTATATGAACCTTGACTACATGTAACCAACATCCATTGGCTGGCTATAAATACAGCAACAATGGGTGAATCATGACAAATAAATTATATATGCTAATGATAGTCTGTTTGGTCAAGTTTTTCTCAAGAAAGAAATTAGAAGTGGTTTTTTCAAAATTCAGGTGTTTAATGTATAAAAAATAAAAATAAAAAACTCCACCGCCCCAAAATAAAATAAAATTTTGATATACTTTACGAACTTTAAAATAAGCAAAACTACTTTCACTGCTTGAAAAAAAAAAGTAGATAACTTTTATATCATAAATATATTTAACGGAAAAAATATATATTTAACGGATTATGATAAGGTATTTATATTATTTATTAAATAAATGAAGATATAAAAGTTGTTATGAGTAATTATTGTTTGATAATATTTAATTTTTTTAAAATTAAAATACTTCTTATTTAGTAAAATTGAGTATTTTGCCAAGCTTTTTCAGAAAAAAAAAATGTGTTTTTAAAAAGTAACAAAAGTTATTTTTAAGAAGCTGAAAATATTAGCTTCTTTTTTTTTTCTTCCTAAAATCACTTTTGGAACTTTTGTAGAATACAATTGCTATCTAATATTGATAAAAAAAAACTTTACATTTTAATTAAATTAATTATCTAAAACATAAACTTCCACTCTTTAAAAGTACTTTTTTTATATTTTTTCTTTTCAAAATAAACAAATTTTAAAAGTATGACCAAATAAGCTATTTATTAAATTGTACTTTTTCTCTGTTGCCTAATTTAAATTTTGCATGTTTAAAAATAATATTTAGAAATAATAAATATAAATATTTTATCGTAGTATTGTATTAATTAATGTATAGTATTGAATGAAAAATAATTTAGAAAATAAAAAATTAAAATTTTTAGAATACTAGACAAGTAAAAATGAACACATGATTCAAACGTTATCCAGGTCCCAAAAATTGAGGGCAGCATGATTGGCAAGTTCTACGCTCCAAATTCCTCAATCCCCCACGGAATCGAATACCCATAATACCAAATCATTGGCGGGTCCCTATATTGTCTCTACCCACCTCCTTCGCACGTGATCATTTTTTTCTCCTTTTCTCTTAGGGGACCAATTTTATGCTAAATAATAGTATTTACTATTTACAATAGATTCCAACATTTTTTAAAAAGATTTCAACTATATGAGTACATGAACATCCTCAATATGCAATGGATTTAGGCACAAATTCGACGAGTAACGTATTCCTTTTCATACTGATTTTGAGATCACGTACAAGTTGTTGTTCATGTAATTAACTATTCAGAGGATTATCACGTTTGATTTTTTTGTTTCTTATCATCTTTTTTATGAATGCATTATTGTCTCAAGTCAATAAGATACAATAACTATGGTGATAATATTTCAAAATTAAGATACCCGTCCTCCTTTTGATTAGAAAAAAAAGAGCAAAAAATATATATTCTTTTAAAAATATATAAGAAATTAAGTAATTGAAAAACGTTCTCTACCACATGAATCTCATGAGTTGCTTTCATGGATGACAAATTAGAAATTACTTTTCTAAAATATATCACGGGTTGTAATAATAATCTAGTCTAGATCACTCATCAAAATTTTATTTATCGTTCGTTCTAGCCTAAAATTTGTAATAACTCATCTTTCACCAAAAAAGAAAAAATATAGTTCAACACGTACTATACTTTTATCAGCTTCATAGAAACTTCTTTATTTTTTTATTTATATTTTTTCCATCCACTAGTTGATTGTTTAGGTGGGTTCTCAATTATTCCCAATCATCTTCGATAAGGTTCAAGTTAGGACGGAGAGCACATATAGATATTAAGATTATTATTTTTTTATAACTGGTATTTGATATCCGTATTAAAAGTCAATTAATTTAAATTCACACCGTATATAGCCCATTTAGAGGAAAAGTTGATCTCTACTAAGGAATTTTTGTATACCAGTGTCTCAAAATCAAGACCTCTAATTAAAAATAAAATCATTCAGTGCACCACATAAAAAGGATGTATTAAAGAAATATTAAAAGTTGTCCAACCATATCAAAGTCAAATGCTTAGCAAGCTGCTTTTGGTATTCGTCCACTAGAGACAAAAAGGTTTGGATGACAATCATTTTAATCAAGTGTCTTTTGTTTATACCTTAATTTCATTCATTAAATTAGTCATATTATATGATCGATGCTAAACCCATTAAGCACAAGATTAGTATTCTTGTTCTAAGTGGTTCATTCATGATTGCACTAACACAAGTCAAAACTCAAAACAGAAAGCCTTTCCAACGTTAATCGTAAGTTGACATTGTCTTAGAATATGATTTGCAATATATGCCTTGATAAAATGCTTTGCATCTTCCAATTAATTAAATACAATGATTAATTATCTTGTTAGTTGGAGTCAACCAAAAACATAGTACTATTATTCATTTTATTCCACACAACATTCAACAAGTCTAAATCCACTCACCATAGTAAAATTCTACAACAAATACCTTTTATTATTATTTTCTTCAACAATATAATGATAATAATATGATATAAGGCACAGGTCAAATTAACATTTTAAGCTTCGTACGAGTTAATTAAATGTTCATAAAATAAAACACAGAAAGTATTACTCAATTGTTATAACATAAGGATAAATAGTTGGTTATAAAACAAAAAGAGTTGTATTATTCTGAGTAATTAAACACATTAGTTATTTCCCCAATAAGCACCAGTTTCAGATGTCTTTCCTTGACTTTTATTATTTTACTTAATCAAGAAGCTCCATCAATTCATATAGAAAATAGACATTTGATTGATTATAAATTAATTTTGATTTAATTGATTGGTCTTAGAATATGGCATGCCTATCTGCTGGGCTGCTGCATGTAAAATGCAAAGATGACATAAAAAATTGACTAGTAGTATAAATTAGGACATCAAAAGAGATGGCGGAAAGAACTCAAACACATATTAATTATTTGCTTTTGTGTTAATTTGTCAAAAATTGAAAAGAATAAACAATGAAGTGCTAAAAAGTTGAAATAGATAAACTCAAGATCTTGTAGATTTGTGGAAAAAAACTGGATGCACCACAGCATGTTGGTGAGTGATGACTAGTTAGGCGGGACCATATATGCCTTATTAGGGTATAATTCCAAAGTAAAGCTTGTTAAATGAATAATCTAAACAGAACCAAGAATAGAAGAAATATAATAAAAGTTAGATCAAATCATGTTTAATGGGTGACCTAACTTCTCATCACCTCAGCCGACAATGCATTATTATACTATCTGTTTATAACCATACAGCTCAATTAGCATGGGGGTCCCAATTTACATACATAGAAACTTCAAAAATATTTCTTTGCAACAAATATTTAATGAAATTATAAACCTTAACAGATCGACCATTTAATTAAATATGAATACGTAACAAACATATATATAAAAAAAAAAAAAATTATTGATTTGATGTAAACATAAAATATGGTAGATTTTAAATTTTTTTCGCGAAAGCAACAGGGTACATCAACTTTATAGTTAAGCAAATATCCGGATTCTTGTCGATGAATCATATTCTGGCAGCATTATTACACTTATGAAACTCCCTTATAGTGTCTTGTACCTACTTTTCTTCCTCTTTGTGTTGCCTCTTTCATCACACACCAAACAATGAAGACATCATGCTCTACACTTCACATAGTGCACATCTCTATCTCATCTTCAAACCAACCTTACTATACCCACCTGCAAAATCCACGCACAATATTCACTATGTACCAAGTAATTATATTAATTCAATAACTAATTAAGGAATTTTTGGTCGATTAATTAAACCCTGCATATCTATCGTTCTACACTTGATTTAATTATTGTACCTAAGTACGAAAATCTTTTATGTTATTTTGTTGGAAATAATTAAAAAAATTCGAGGAAAATTAAATATCTTGGAGAACTGTACTTCATTATGTATTTATATATGAGGTACATGTTGGAAATTTTCCGAGAAATAATAGTTCGTAGCTGAATTATTAGATGGTTATGGGGCTATACCTAACAAACATTAGTGATGGGTGTATCATGGCTGCTGTCACACAAGTTAGTAAATGAATGATCCATGTATTATTTATCAGAAATATATACGATGATATAAGTAAATAGTGGATAAAGTAAGAAGAAAAAAATAATAAGAGAAGAACCGTCAAAGAATCGTACGAAAGAGAACAAAAAATTTAAATGCTGGTGGTAATTAAAGAAGTGGGAAATTTTGGTATGGTGATGGGTGGCGAAGGGCAGACGAATGATTCTCCATTTCCATGTGAATCCACGTACACATTATATGCATTTATTCTTTTGGTATTCCAAAAGTTCAAACTTATGAGAGAGCGTATCTTTGCTTGATTAAAGAGTCTCATAATTATTCTTTTATTATTAATTAAAAAAATTTGAATTCAAAATATAAATATATAATCATAGAAAATATTGGTTTAGTTTGAAATTTCTCAATATAAATTTCAATTAATCACTCTTCAAATCAGGTATTGAATATTAATTTCTCTATTATAAATAATGATTTTTATCTTTTCATTACTCGAAAGAAAAAGTGTGAGAATGTCTATAAGATTTAATCGCTCACTATACAATCCATTCATAAGTTGTGCTCCTAACAAAAAAAAAAATTTATGCCCCAAACCTAAATTCAAGACATTTGATTATGAGGGATGGAGTTTCAACGTAGCCCATTTAGTTTCCTCATTTGTTGGCCATTACATAATGGAGAGATGAGAGTAGTGGGGTTCGAATGGTCAACCTATGAAGAGAAAGAAATAGACTTTTAATAATTCCTCCACACTACTCATTCACTCCTTTGATTATTAATCATAGATAGATATATAGTCACCCAACCAATCCACCCACCCACCCACCCACTCACACCCTCACCTTAAGACACAAAAGTCTAATTCCTAAGTTTCCCTTGAAAGACTCTCACTTTATACATTTCAACAAACCAAAGCTACGCCTAATTAGCTAAAGCCCTCAACTCTCTCTTCATATATATCCCACCATCCCTTTTCTCTTTTCCACCATTCCTCTTCACAACAATAAAAGTTCACACACACTTCCTTCCTTCCTTTTTGTTTTCTTTTTTCTAACACATAGATGGGTTTTGATGATATTTGCAACACTGGCCTAGTTTTAGGATTAGGCTTTTCCTCAACAGCCGATCACAAATCAAAGAAAATAACAACACCACTAGTAGGCAAAGGTCCGTCTCTTGGCTTTGAACCTTCACTAACTTTAAGCCTAATTTCCGGTGATCGTACGTACGAACAAGCGCCGATTAAAATTAGTAAAGATCATCAATCGGCTGATTTGTACAGACAAGATAGTGCTGCCTCTTCCTACTCAAATGCTAGTGTGAAAAGGGAGAGAGATGTTGGTAGTGAAGAGACAACGACAGAAGTAGAAAGAGTTTCCTCCAGAGTTATTAGTGATGAAGATGATGATGGCTCTAACGCTAGGAAGAAACTTAGGCTCACTAAAGCACAATCCGCACTTTTAGAGGAAAGCTTCAAGATACACAGCACTCTCAATCCTGTAAGCTTTTCATCTATCCTTCATCACTATATATTTTCGATCGGTATAGTCGTATGTAACATATTATCAATGTTTTTACTCATATATACGTATATAAATTACTAAAATTTTAAAAATAAAGATTATCCAATTTAAATTTTGAATCGGGCGCTCACAATTAATTTTCTAATTAAGCAGAAACAAAAACAGGATTTAGCCAGAGAACTCAATTTAAGGCCTCGCCAAGTTGAAGTTTGGTTCCAGAACAGAAGAGCCAGGTAGGACTAATCACTAACGATAATCTTCATTTTAGTTTTTTTTTTTTGCATTTTTGTCGGAGAAAATAAGGGAACTTAAAATGGATGGAAACGGTTTTTTTTTTTTATTACAGAACAAAGCTGAAGCAAACAGAGGTAGACTGTGAATTCCTGAAAAAATGCTGCGAGACACTGACAGAAGAAAACAGAAGGCTTCACAAGGAATTGCAGGAACTAAAGGCTCTAAAAATAGCACAACCTTTGTACATGCAGTTGCCGGCGGCAACCTTAACCATGTGTCCTTCATGCGAAAGGATCGGCGGCGGTGTCGGAGAAACTCCGTCGAAAAATGCTTTTACTATTGCTCAAAAGCCTCACTTCTACAGTCCATTCAACAATCCGTCGGCAGCTTGTTAATTAATTAAAGGCCATATATATATATATATATTAATATAAATCATGTTTAGAAAAAATCTCGGAAAGCCGCCACTTTTTTTGGTTAAGGGCTTGTATGGCTAGTGCAGTTGTATGTGTAGAGTAATTAGAATTAAGGTCACTAATCAATATTTTTAATTTGTTTCTTCCTTATGGTCCATATTATAAGTCTGTAAATCATTAAGCAAATATATACATATGGATATTATTTATATATAGTACACAATCTATTGATCTTCATTACTTACTTTCGTCGTTTTCTATTTAATTCGTCATCTACATTTTTTTTTTCTTCCTTTTTATTGTGTCTCCGTAATCTTCTCAATTATTGGAGTCTCATGATTTGAGCAAACGAAAGGTCCCAAAAGGCCCCCCCCAAAAAAAGAAAATTAAAAAAGATGATTCGGGTATTATTATCGCCAAACGATTTTTGTGAATTAAATTGATTCGTATAATTATCAGAAAGGAATTAAATCTGGACGGACCGAAAAATTCTGGATAAGAGAAGATGGAGATGATAATGTATTTTTTTTAAAATTAAAAAGTGAGTAAATGAATACTTATTATTGTTTTGCGCCACTTGGTTATAATAAATGATTAGACAGGTGCATGCTTGAAGCATTATCCATCATGTATAGAGTTGAAATTTTTTTAGAGGAAAGAATAGTTAAAAGTATATCTAGTACTTTTTCATTTTAATTTATTAATCTAATTTCTTTTTAGTTCATTTTTAAATTATTTTGTTTTTATAATTTTTTAAATTTTATGTTAAATTAAAGTAGGATTAACAAATTGAAATCAGGGAAGAAGTAGATCTTTTAGCAAACAAAAAGAGAAAGATAATGATAATTCAGTTGGAGGTGTTTAATGATGATGAGATGATGTGTAATATAGGGAAAGAGAAATAAAAAAAAAGGTTGGTATGTAGGTGGGGGTGAGGTCACGTGTATATGTCTCTAGTTTTGTTAGTTAATTGATAGAGAAAGTGTATACATTAATAAAGGAGAGGGGGGCACTGCCTGCCTGCAAGAGGCGTGTACATAAAGAAAGGAAATGCCCAAATAATTAATGATTCACTTTATTCATTTCAACTCGTTTTGTTATCTTAAAATATTTATTATTTTAAATGTGTAAAGCTTCTTTTTTTTCATTCTATCCTTATAAATATTATCTTAATTAGATGTTGAATAGTTTAATAGTAAAGGTAAAACATATACAACAAGATAAATTATCTCTTATTTTTTCAAATTGAATAAGTATTGTAGGACAATTATTTTTAATATAGTAAAAAAGTAAAGACGAATCGAGGGAATATAACATTTCTTATTTTCCTGAAGTGATTAAGTAGTTTTCTTAAGAATTGTATCTAAGACAAAAACACCAATTATTTCAAAACGGAAAGAGCAGTTACTACTGTTGAAAATTATAAATGCCTCAATTATGAGTTAATGTTATGAATATTTAAATATCAATGAATAATAAAATAGGTAAATCCCCCTTTTAATTAATATTTATGAAGAAACGTGTAAAAGAGAATCAATTTGAGAGAGACAAAGTAAATAAAATCATCAATAACTTTTTTTGGTCTCAATATTTTTTGCTTTTCAAGAATCAATTTAAGTAATTTTTGAAACTAAATTAAATTAAAATATTCAAAAATTATACAGTAATAAGTATTATAAATTAGAATTCTTCTCATATTAATATATTAAAAAATATTTGAAATATTAATAATTTTAATCTAGTTTGAATTTTAATAATTGTAAAAAAGTATTGGCCGAGTGACCGGTGATTCCCGAGAGACTTGACGAGTTATAAAAGTATTTCGTAGCATAATGAAAGTAGGAATGTGAGTTTTGTTCACCTGAAAATTCAAAGTTGTGATAATATTGATATTCGAATTATAATTCTGTTTGTTTATTGTAGTGTCATTTCGACGTAATATTTGATTCATTGTATTTGTGATAATGTGTGTGTGTGAGAGAGAGCGCAAATGTGAGGTGCCCTAAGATTAAGGGGGTCATAGATCACGTGAAATGCACGCTCATTGGACCAAGTTTCTAACTAATTATGAGGAACGAGACCTGCATGAGTATCATTCAGGTGGACTCCAACCTCTTTGATGTGTTTTTTCCAACCATCACTTACTCCCAAAATCTCATACTTTTCTTTAATTAATGTTTAGTTGAGACTTGAGGCCCCTCATTTCTACGTAGGACCCGTAAATTATTGGAAACTAAAAATCTTAATCAGTTGTCCACTTTTGAATCGACACACCAATTAAGAAAATAATTATTGATATAGTGAGTTTACCCCTATTAATTATGAAGTTGATGAATTAAAAAACTTAAGGTTTCAAGAAGTTCTATATTTTTCAAAATAATTAATTGAGGGTATAATAAGGTAAAAAAATTGTCCTTTCTTGATTTGTCAAAATGGACAAGTAATTAGGGACAACTAAAAAAAGAAAAGTGGACAAGTAATTAGGGAGTATGTTAAATGTATCTAAATGTCATTTAATCTTGTGATTTTTTAAACATGTCAGGTGAAAAAAAATTGAAATTAAAAATTTGCTAAAAAGGAAAGTCATCCTTTTTGAAACGTACCATAAAAGAAATTAGGTCAAACATATTGAAACGGATGAATATATTTTTCCAACTATATCCTTATATTATATTTTCTTAATAATATTCAATTTTCAAGACACATTTTTTAAATAGCACAATAAAACTATACTCCCTCCATTTCAAATTAATTGAATTGTTGAAGTGTTTCACACTCTTTAAGAAAAAAAAGATTAATACATAAATTAGGCATAACTTTCCATTTTTACCCTTATTAATTATTGTCAAATTTATAATTAAAATAACTAAATATTAATTAATCAATAATTCCAATACTAACTAATAAAGGGTAAAATTGGAAGAACACTCTAAAAGTAGTCTTGAAAACTGAACCATTAAGTTAATTTGAAAAATAAAAAATATATAAATAATTCAATTAATTTGAAAAGAAGGAAAAATTTAATGGACATGATTTTTTTCTAAGATTGACAGGTATTACTGTGTAATATTGCATTATATAAAGAGCGTCTTTAGCCAAGTGTCCCGGGAGTGATTGCTCAAATAGAAATCAAACCCCTATTCCAAGATCAATATTAGGTGTTGGCTTCAATAATAATATTGACCATCCTTTGCTTTAATTTTCAAAACCGTTTAGAAATCAACCACCGCGTTTAATTAATGTTTCAACTTTTGATTTTATGAAATAAATTTGGTTGATTTTTCGAGAAAGAAAAATAGAAAGTTGAAAGAATTAGAGGGGGTGATTAAAGGTCAAGGGAGCAAAAGCATGTGGAGGTAGAATAGATTAGGAAACACGTAATGATGATTGGTGATGGACAAAGTCCTAAGGTGAATCATTGGGAAGATCCATCATTGTGGTCCACCTTTCAATTTCATTATTGGTTTCTCTAGAAATGTCCATGTTGGTTCATCTCTAACCTTTTCAGAATAACATATTTAACCAAAAAAATAAATAAATTAACCATGTGTTGGTGGGTTAACAAGTACTTACCATTACATCACAATATAATATTTTATATATGTTTGATATCATTTCATTTTAAGCCATTCTCAAGAATTTGAATTCCAACTAACTTATTATTAGGCGATACGATTCCATATTAATCAGTGTGCGGATTAAATTAAACAAAGGTTGGACAAGAAGAAGAAAGTGGGCTACGTGTGAATTAGCACATGATAGTATCTTTTGGATAATTGTTAAATATGATTATATTTATTAGAAGAAGAAAGTGTTTAAATAGCATATGATAGTTTCTTTTGGAATTGTTAAACATGTGTGCAGTTATGTTTAACAATGCCCCTTTGAGATTATATGTATTATTCTAATATATGCACACGCAACTGTACAAAAGAGAAAATTATTAGAGAAACAACCAAAATAGGTAGACACACGTCAAACGTAGGCAAATTGTCGGCCTGTCCTGTCCTTGTAACGTAATGAGAAATTATTAATAAGCTAATGTTGGCCTTGGTGACTTAGTAGTATTATTAATAAAATAAAAATATATTTAGTTTGATCAATCATGGCCAAACCAAACTGATTAGGTGGTTTCAATCTTAATGATATGAAAGTTGAAACACTCTTATTTATTCCCTTAATCAACATCTAATTACGCATGCAAAAGCAGTATTACTTTAATGATTGTATAGTACCAATTATGGAAGCTTTGTCATTAGTTTGGTTCCATTTATTTTTCTTTTTACTAATATAATAACCAATATTACTTTGCCACGTTGCCTAAATGAGCATGCTTCATTGTATATAATTCATCTCTGAAATAAAAAATATTATGTAAAATAAACAACAAAATATTTCTTAATATTGTTGTCTTAAACATGAAAAAGTTAGAATCAAGAAATTATCAATAAACAAAAGTTCGATTCTTGTTAAATAAAACTAAAAAAAAAAACAAGACAAACAAATTGAACTAGTAAGAATATTAGATAGATTATATTTTGGAGAAGTGGCAAGCATTGTACCATTTCAACGGCATTCAAATTATATAATTAGTAAATTAAAATCAGACTTAATTTCTTCATATGATACTGGACAATGTTCATTATTTAATTTCCTCCCATGGCATTTTTTATCGATCATAAAGGCTAAAGGACAGGGTCATAATTGATTAAAAAAGCTACAATGAGAAAAGCAAATCTCAAATAATTGAATATTGACAAGTATGTGTTGCTGATTTGCAATAAGGCCATGATGTGTAGTGTTGCCGGGTGGCAACTTCATTTATCAGTTGCATTAAATAGTCTTATATTTGTGAATATTTTTATAAAGGAAAAATCCTTTAGGCCAGAAAATTTGGCCACAATGTTATTTTATCTTTTTGAACATTTTTACCCTTTTAACTTGAGGAAAAATTCTTTTGGATAGAAAATTTGGTCAGAATGATATTTTATCTATGTTATTTTACCTTTTTAAACATATTTACCCTTTTAACTTTAATACCTTTTAACTAAAAAATGGAAAAAAGATCAGTTTATTTTAAAATAAAAAAGATATTATAGTTTTTTAATATTTCTGACCAAATTTTTTGGACATTTAGTATTATCCTTAACTTTAATACCTTTTAATTAAAAAAAAAAAAAAAAATCAGTTTATTTTAAAATAAAAAAGATATTATAGATTTTTTAAATTTCTGGCCAAATTTTCTTGCCATTTAGAATTTACCCTTTTATAAAATCCTTTGTAGCCAGACAACTACTTTGAAAATCATATTTTTTACTAAATTAAATATCAAATTAAACTTTGTCACATAAATCAAAACGAATTGAGTAAAAATAGCTTGAGATAGACAATCTTCAATCAATTGGTGGTCGACGAATGTGTAATATCTTAAAGGTGGAGAACAAATCGATAATAAAAGCAACCCTTCTAAGAACATGTATACATAACAGACCATATATATTTTGATCTCCTCTTTAATTTGGAACATCGCTATCGCCAAGGAAGACTTCCCACCTGGCTTTTAAAATTTAAATAAATGAATGATCCGTTGCCAACAATGAACTTTGTAACGTAGATCCCTCTGGTGAAAGAATTCAGAATTTAAATATTACGAGGTTTGAGTTGATAGAGCAATTTTTATATAACTATTTATTCTATGTGTATATTTTTTTAAGTATATTTAAAATTCGACCGTCGAACTCGCAAATCTGTGTTGGGATTTGCCACTTATTATCTTTTTGGGTTGATATCTTTTGTCACTCTAGTAATCACTCTGATTAACAGTTGCATCATAGTTATTTGTACCACTCGATATTTGATATTTATATTTAGCCCCAATTGAAGTCTCCATTTTAGAAGCAGCACTTTCAACATGATTTTCTCTATATTCAGAGTCAGTTATATCATAATTAATAATACAATAATGTATTAACAGGTAGAGAACTTAGTTCATCATTCTGTTGCTGTCATAGTTAATGTTGTCTCGATCATTAGCTGGTTCCTCATATTTGGTAGTACAGCTCCATCATTGATTGAAGTCATTCGGTTGGAACTTTCCTCAGCTTCTAGCTCCATTATTATTACTTGTCATTTTTCTGCAAAATGAAGACAAGTAAAGTGTTGTTTTTTTTATTAAAAAAATGTGGATAAGAGGATAGGCAACTGCAATAAATAAATAAATAAATAAATAAAGTTAGATGCCATCAAACACAAACTGCCGTAACAGAAGAAGATTTGTGTAAGCATGAGAACTGATTCTTATTCAATAGCTTTCCATCATGTCCACATTTTGAATTAGACCATCAATCGATTCAATAAACGATTGCCTTAATATTTATTCATATCTATATATATTATTTCTTACATTGCCAAAATAATGATGTCTTTTTATATATAAGAACAATTTATGATATGCTATTTTATGCACGTATTCATTTTTTCTTAATTTTTGTGGCCGAATAAATTATGTCATATAAATTAAAATTAAGTAAGGATTATTCAATTCTGATTTTGCTTTCCTTTCTCTGAAGGAATTGTTATTTTGTTGCCTTAATTAGACAAATTATAGGGCCAATCAATTACTGTTTCTGTTTTATTATCCACAATAAGTTAAAAAATTGAAGTAGAAATAATTAATATGCAATAATGATTCACCACAATTTGTTGATGAGTCCACATCCTTAAACATCATATGTGTACAACAATTTAATAACATTTCACATAAGTAGTAACATGAGAATATCTGCTTTTGTACTAGTGGGAAATCTTTTCACAAGAAAGCATAGACGTGACTCAATTTCGTTCACTGTGTAATAATTAGTAATAAAGTAGCTATATACGAACCAATTTAATTTCGTGATATTATAATATTTCTCCATTATTGATTTTCAAAAGATAGAGGATCTACACATTCAATTAGTTGCACTAGTAAATGCCATGTGAAGGGTTTTTGTGAAGTACGAGTGCATCATCTTGATTGATTGATTACATCCAAAATAGAATCCGTCCATGAAAATATGATCCCTTCAAGTTTCAGTAGATTAGATTGACTTGTTTATTTATTCAGTTTTGTTCATTTTAACTCGTTCAGTTCAATTTAATTTATCTAAAAGTCGAGTTGATTTGGGCTAATATATTGTAATTAGTAATTTATTCACATTGCTTGATATTTAGATAAATTAGAACTTGATAAAAGTTGGTTGGGATTGGGTTATGACCTATTTATAGCTCATCTTGACCCAACTCATTTCAGCATCAATAACTTTAGAGTGGGTTAAAATCATATTAATTCGACTCAAGTTCAGTTCAATCCACTCCTCATCTAAAGGTGGCCCCACATCAGAGAAAAAAATCTATTACGTAATTAATGTATAACTTTTATATTACGGAATTTGGTTACTATTGTTTTCATCCATTTTCACAAGCAACTGCTACGTATTATATCGCTCTCTAAATTCTGGTTGTAGTTTAATAGTTGTAACAATAAACTGTATTGTCTTGTCTCATCCTTTGCTAGAAGTTCAAAAGCACCTGTCTAACTTTATGGTAAGTTTGGCTCTTTCGTAATTTCATTATCATCTTGCTATCAAAATATTTTATTTCTAAATATGACTTTTCGCAAGCATAATTGTTCTAGTGTGGTACATATTATTTCAACATCAAACAACAATAATAACACACTTAATATGGTTCCACAACTGGGAATTGAGTGGAGTAAGATGTACGTAGATTTTACTTCTATTTTTTTTCCTCTGTATATTGCGCAACAATTGCAGATCTATGATATTGGGTGCGAGTTCTGAAAAATTCAATAATTTTTGCTTAAATACTATTGAAAAATCAAATAAAGATATAAAAAATATTTGTGGAAACCTTATAATAATACAGTCACTTGGTCATTGACATTAAAAGAACCTGCTTAAGCTTAATTAGCTGACCTTCTTAATGACGGTTTGATTCCCCTTTATCACATATTATGAATTTTTATTTTTAAAATTTGAGATTATTGACTTGTCAATCCAATTCTATTGCGCAATATTTATATTTAAGTTTACTATCAATTCATTAATCCAAATGAATTAAATGACAGAACATAGTTTTTTGCGTGCGATGAATAGATGATATTTTTGTAAATTAAGTGACTTATATCTAGAGTATATTATGTAATATAGCTATAGTTTTGATTATTTTTAATCTGTGGTTACAGTTTTGCGACTATTTGTTATTCGATTTTCTAATTGTATAAATCCAGAATTTGTATATGCTTACCCTAGCTATTTGTATACGATTTATGAAAAAATCATAATAAATTACCTTGTTTGTATATAGGCAAGTGAAATATACAAATAGAGTTTTGAATAATTTCTAAATGTATAAATATAGAATTTGTATATATTTAACCGTAACCTCCATTTGTATATAGTTACCCTGTTTGTATAATTTCTAAATGTATAAATTGAGAGCCCATATTAACATAAATAGCCCAGTCTTCAATTAGCTTTGACTTCTAAAGGCCTGATCTACTTTTTTTCTGGATTTTCGAGTTCATAGTCATCCTCCACAACTACCAAATTGGACACTCTTAAACCACCACCTACTTCTACGATGGACTGAATATTACTTACTTGGGTTACCCTTGAGCTTTAAGATATTTTGGGCTCAAACCCTTGAATTAACTCGAGATGATTGAAGACAAGTTACATATTTAGCTAATCCGTATTATATTTGTTAGTCAAATATATTTTAAAAAACATGTTATATGTATCTTATAATTATATATGAAAAAAAATATTTGTTGGCTATTGTTTTTGTGGGTGACTATACATGGTAATTTTTCCTATCTCGAATGGCTTCATTCATTTGATTAGTATCTAAAATAGAAAAGCTAGAATGAGCTAACTCAATGCCTTGGAAATTGGAAGAAATAGAATTTTGAATTTTGTTTAATATTTTCTACACTAAATGGAGGGGCATCAAGCAAAATTTTATTTCTAAAGCTAATGAATATTGGATAATGGTAGAATTTTGCACCTGGAAAATCAAATACTTCTATGTTGTTTGACGACAAATTTATAAAGACTTTTATTAAGTTTTGGTGCTACATTATAATTTTTCATATTTAGCACGAAAAGAAAACGCATACTCCTCTTAGAAATCCATATCATTATGCCTATGGTTGTGACTTGTGTCATGCTGAAGTAAAATTAATTATAGCTGTTGAACATAACTACAAGTCTACTAAAAAAATTAGTAATATATTTTTTGTATACTGAGAAAGCTGTTTGGTTGGTTTACTAGATATATTAGCATGCGGAATTATGACTAGTATCACCAGATAATAAGCATTTAGGTACAATTAATACTACTATTTACACATGAAAATCATTAATCACGAACAAAGTGATGGGTTACATCTTACGGTTATATATTTAAGAAAAATCAATTAATGAAACTACAACATATTGATCAAGATAATTTAGCAGGCAGTAATATAATTGTCATCGTTCTTCTTAGTTTAGTTTCCTTTCTGTTTCTGAACTTGTCGAATTGACAAGAAATTTGTTGTTGTTTTTGCAATTCATAAATTTTGATTGGTATATAAACGTTGAAATAAGTCTGCCCGTAAAATATATTTAAATGTGGGCCCACTTATATATTCTTAGACTTTGTATTGTCTCTATTGGTCAGTTGGCAAAAGTAAACTAGACACGTACGATCGATCAAGAGAGAGCAATAATGAGTACGTGCACGATAACATGTCAAGTAGCCTTAATTTGAGGTTTCTAGTACATATCAATTTCACAAATCACAACAAAACGGAAAGCGTCCCATGACCATATCAACACAAATTATACATACTACTACAATTTTTTTCACTCTCTTCCCCTTCCTACGCCTTCATCCGTATAAGTATTTATGCATATGTAGGGACGTACATAACACATAAATACATAAGGTATGTAACATTTTTTTTTACTCTATATATTAGATATCCGAAATACACTTATTTGACTATAAGCAACATTTAATCATAGATCATATGGTTCATTCGAACCCAACGGTATCGCCTTGCTTCCACAGCATTAAAGTTGTTGGTATGTAGTTAGGTCATATGGTTCATTCGAACCCAACAGACCAACTTACTTTAAAGTCCTATTAAGAAAGTGGAAAATTGAACCCTTCTTCACCACTCGGCCAAGGGTAACTTAGTGGGGTCAAAAGTTAATATATACATATAAAATTTTAAAAACTGATTAAATATATATATATATATAGTGTTATTTTTCAACAAATGAACCCACTGTAGGTCTCACTACTGAGAATACTAACACGACAGCTGAATTTCTTAAGAAAAAGGAAACTAATGTGGCCATGTATAATTGTTAAAATTTTATTTGTCTAATACGATAGACGAATCGTGTGTGCTGATACTATGATGTTTTTATATGCGTAACATGAGAAGGAAATGAAAGAAAGGAAGATGATGGAGACCGGTGATCAATTCAAATTATGGAAAAGCCTCCATCAAACGTTTATTACCTTTCTTGTCAGCTAATTGCAAGCCATAACATGGACCACTACGTCCCAAACTTAATTTTGATGATCATCCTCACTTCTTGTCATATTAACAACTATACCCATATTTTTCCTTCCAGGACTCTTACTCCTCTAATAAGCTAGCTATTAATTGTAGTTTATGTGTTTGGGATGAAATAAAAAGGGCTGAAGCAATAGATTGGTGATTGTCCAACTCTGATCTGTTCAAAAGCTAGTTCAGCTCGATCAACATAAGCTAAACAATGAGTCAAATCTCAATGGCGTCCAATTTTTACCAAATTTCAATTTCTATATTTGTTTTCTTAAATATTTTGAAAAAGTTTCTCTAATATCAATTTATTGAACTAATACAACCAAATTTTTAGATGAGCGGAGTAAATAAATGGGTGGATGAATTTGAATGGATTATATTGAACGAGTAATTATATTTTTAGTTGCCTAAGTTTACCAGCCTAGTTTGACTTTGGATACGGCCTTAAATAGTGTAGTTCATATCATATCTTAGGCTATGTTATAGGGATATAGATACACGTTAGAAATAGAGATTCTTCAATAGTTATATATGCATTTCTCTATAATGATCTTAGCCTCTGCAACTTCTATCCAAATATTTAGCTTTAGTACTTTTGCAGTTAAATGTCCTGATTTTTTAAAGTAGTACTCCCTTCGCCCACTATGGTTTGTCATGTATAGTAAAAATAGCTGTCCAAAATTAATTGTCAATTTAAACAATCAAGAAACAATTAGTCACTTTTTTCCAATTCTGCCCTTAATACATAACTACTAGTTTCAAAAAGTATTGGTCATTTTAAAGTTACACGACTATTTTAACGTGAAAAAAGTTGCTTTTATAGTTTTCAAAAGTACAAACCATTTTAATAATGATTGATAGTAGGGTTATATTAGTCAAATTGCACCTTATATTAAATTTTTCTTAAGGGTTGTGCATGAAACAAACAATAGTGGACGGAGGGAGTATTTAACGGTTTATGATCCCTAGGAAGGTAATATAATTAATGATGAAATTAAGTGCACATAAACACTAATAATTTACTTTCTTCGTTTTCATATTTTTTCTTTTATTTTTCTCCGTCTTTGTTGTTCGGTGTTTAATTTGAAGGAGGTCTCTATCTAATGCATTTAGAGTAGAATATTTAATTATCAACTAACAAACTTCATTAGCCAATAGTGTTATTGTCATAAATAACATTGGGTACATGTACCTATCATTTGGATGGATGACCAATCATGCATTATTATATATATAAGTAGGTTGAGGACCTAAAGTTTGTTGAGGATATAACTTGTCAAGATAGAAGCCACTTCTCCTAGACTCATTCTGTTAATCACTATCTTCCTCTGGAGATTTTCTATATATATATAGTCGGGTTTAAAAATTGCTTAGTAAATATATATATAACGCACATCTCAATTGATACAAACCAGTTATTAAACATGTTTCACTTTTCAATATTTTTATGACTTATTATATTAGGAATTTAATTATACACATTTTATATTCATTTAACCACACATATCTCAAAAATGAAATAATTTAGAATTCATACAAATTACGTACACATGAATTTTCAATATTTTTTAAAACTGTACTATTTAATTTATGCTGATACATATAGTGACCACAAATATCTCAACACGACACAGGACAGTTTTCATAAATATTTGATACAGATGATATCATTAATCAAAAGCTTTCTAATACTATTGAACACATTTTTTTTTTTACACATTTCATACATTCAATTACAACACACATTTCCTTTACGTATTCTAGGAATTTTACAGAGAAAACTAATTTTTGGAAGAAAATCGCACGTAGAAAATTTGATGTGTATTATTATATACATATATATTACATTTAATACATGTGGTGTTATTTTTTTACCTATCTTATTACGCCAATAATCAAATATCTTATTTGAATGGCTCGTGTGGATATCCATTAGTTTAATGGCATTTGTGGATTGTGGTCCAAGAAATACATGTCAAGGGTATTTTTTTTTTTTTTGTATGAAAAGCAAACTGAAGGTAAATATGAGCTATTTTGAATAGTTTAAGGTTATTTTTGATCATTTTTTTGTTTCTATAATAATGTGTAGATATTAATTATATGTGAATTAAGATTTAAGACTACATGAATAAGCATATCTAAAGATAATAATGTCCTTAATTAGACAGTTCCTATGTAACAATCTATATGTAGTATTCCATCGCTTAACAATACTTGTATATATTTTATTCACTATAGTTGATGCATTCTAGTCCTCTGATAACTGTACGGTAAAACCAAATGACCCTGTGAGGTAGCTTTGTGTCTCTTTGGAGCCACAAACAAAAAGCCATTTGACACAAATAGAAGTATCAGTCTGAGTTGGAAAGTTAATGCTGTCCCAATCATAATTTCTGCCATAGGCCAATTGGCTGTCCAAGCTTCTTTTTTTATGGCGAATATAAACACAGTCAGCATGGGCCCCCATCGAGATACTGATCTGGGCTTACATTGCCAATGAGAATTTGAGACACATAAAAGGCCCATAAGCACTGTTGCCGTGGCGAAGCATTATTGGAGGATTGCTTGATAAGAAAAAGTAGAGTTTTGCCTTACAAATGGAACTGATCAAATTACTACTATTGGGTCAGTGGGCCAAAGAGTTACTGGACATGTAATTTGTACCTATGGGAAAGTTTAATTTTTCGAGGAAGGGTGGTTGATTGTTTATAATAGTACGCTAATGATATATATTCTATTCTACTTGAAGGACAATTAATTGATTGATGATAGCTAGTAATATAGTAACTTTTCCGGTCCGTGTTATATGATCTCTTCCTCATAATGCTATCGTCTGGTACACTTTAATCAATCACCTCAAATGTCTAATAAAAATAAACGAACGGATATGCCTAGAAGATTATGCTAAAATAATATTGACAAAAGCTAAAACTGGAGTTACTATTCAACTATATATGAGCTGATAGAAAACCTGCGGTCCCTCAATACAGATAAGGTTGGTATTTTGGCACTTTTAGGCAACATTCAATTACAATCCCAGTACTGCTAGACTGATATGACCATCTAACAAATTAAAGTTCATTCATATATGTATTACCGACACTATCGGGAATACTAGAATTTCGATAGAATATAATCGCCGCCAAAAAGTTACAAGTTTTCGACAATTTTTTCAACACGCCTATCGATAATAAACGGTGAAGTTATCATATTATAAGTAGCAAGAGTAATAAGAAGAGGGAGGTACGTACGATCACTTGATGAGTAGGTTTACTTTACTCTTGAGGTTGAAAATCATTTAGACAAAAGAAGAATAAACATCACATTACTAATATCTCAATAAGAAACATTATTGGCTCTCGTACAGTGTACAAATACATATACAGACAACAATATATTACAGCAATAAAACGTAGGCCACTCCTTATAATCTTAGTACATATAACAACGGAGCATTGATGAGACATAAGCGTGACTGTCCATATCAATGGGCACATATTTCATTTCCCCCCTTATGTATACACAATTAAGGAAAAGTTTCAAATTCCAGCCCTACATTCTGGTGGGGGAACGGGGTTTCTCGATTTGTCGGTGCAATAATCATAGATCATGTGGTTCATTCGAACCCAACGATATTGCCTTGCTTGTACTGGACTGAGTTGTTGATAAGCAGGTCCTTCCCACCAATTACTTGGGTTCGAGGCACAATTTGCTGGTCCTGGCATTGCACATCCTTCTATGTCAAAATCCTTGTAATATGCGTAAAATGGGGATTTGCTCCAATTTATTTTCTCTAAGCCACCCCTTGTAGCCCAGTCGTCAGCTTCCCACAATGTTGAGTAAACACCCATGGGTTGGAATTTGGGGAATGGGATTCCTTTTGCTTCGTTGTTCTTGAACACTCTAATGGGTATTCCGTCCACGGAGAACCTTCAAATTTACAAACAATTAATTAGTTTTAGTAATTAAGTATCTACTACTACAAAAATATTTAGTCAATTTGGTTAATTACATGTAAGTTTCTAGGATAGACATTAATCAATTATACCATACGTAGTGAAAACAGTAACTTACATGTTATACAACTTAACTATTGTGGTGATGAGATAATGTGCAAAAATATTCTTTCAATCTCGTCATCTTAAACATGCTACGACCTATATGTACTTACACGGCTTGATGGTGATTCCAAAAAATGGTGTAGGTGTGAAAATCAGCGGATGGATCAAACCAAAGGTTAACCCTTTGTTCCTTGTCACCTTTTCCATGGACATAAACATTTGTCTGAACAGTGTACGGCTGCCCCGTCCGGTTTCCCAAGAATTCGAAGTCAAGTTCGTCTCTTACGTTATCTGTGTCCGAGTTCATCTGCAAAAGTAAAAGAATGTCAAGAAATATCATATCTAGTGTCAAGTTAATGAATAACTAACTACTCCATATATATATATATATATATATATACACACTTACGTAAAAGGCAGTAACGGTTCCTGCAGAGTCACCAGGAACGAGCTTGATCTTCATGCTAACACGTCCAAACAGGTATTTGCTTCGAGAAGCAAATCCACATCCTAAAATCAAAAGTACCAATCATTATTATCATGAATCATGCATGAGCATGACACAGATAGAGCCGGATGTAGCCTTTTGACTACGGGTTCATATGAACCTATAATTTTCGCTATCAAGTATATATTAAAAATTGAATGAATTCAGTGCTAAAAATATTAAAAATTAAAATTGTGACTCGGTCTCCAATAATAAAGTTTTAAAAAGGTAAAAAGGATGATACCTGAATTTTGGTCGAGAATAAGTTGAATTCCCCTGCCGCCATCGAGTTGTTTGATGTGAGAGTCAGACCAAGCGATTTTAAAATCCTGTAAAAAAGTGGCGGGTCGTGCATTTACTAGTGAGAATGAAAAGGTCAAGGCATATAGCAATATTAGAACAAAAGCTGAATATTTTAAGGAAGAGGAAGTCAATGTGGCCATTGTTTTTTCTAATTATATAATTGGATGTTGTGGTGATAGTGTGGAAGTTTGTGAGGTTTATATATGAGTAAGTATAGAAGAAAACGACGATAGGAAATTCGATTATTTTTTTTCCTCCATATTACAGCTAATAGCAAGCCGTCAGTGGACCCTCTCTCTATGCCAAACCCTACTATTGATGGATGATCAATTAATCCAGAATAATTCTTTCACTTCTTCTGTCATATCATCATTTATAGGGCTTCACCATATTTTTCCTTTCATGTTTATTGTAATTTGTAGCTACTAAGCCAGATGTCCTATCTAATCTACGGTCTTCTAATTACTTTTTATAAATGACTTTTGACTTCTTCAAACCCTAATTGGGATGTACACGGTATCAATTTCATTATTTGCAAATACAACAACAAAGAATGTTATTTTGCATATACTAAAAAAAATAAAAATCAACCTTTTTTAAAAAAGAGGAAATTTATATTCGAGCACAATTTTAACTTTCAAATATTTCCCTTCTTTTATTAGTATTCTTTATTTTTCCAACGTCAACCAAACATTTTCCAAACAGCGTATTGATTGTAATCTTCATCGATCAAAGACAATCTCTCTTTGAATGATCTCTATCACTTTTATTAAGGGTAGAGTCTTTGGTCATCAGATAACTACTTTTATTATTACAACATTAGGAATTAGATGCCACAAATAACATTTAGCTAGGTGTACCCTATGTATGGATGCCAAATTGTGCATTATTACTCATTTTGAAGACTTCTAAAAAGGTGCGTTTGATATGATAGTGATTAAAAAATGGGGATGTACCCAAGCCATTCTTATGAAGTGAGAATTGTCCAATATGGAGATCTAGTTTTTCATCTCACAACTGATATAGGATTCAATACCTCCACATATTTAGAATTGGGCATTTGAAACGTAAACAATATAAGCAATAATTTGAAAAGGAGAAGACTCAAATATCAACTGTTAGACTAAAATAATCAAACGATATTTTTAATGTGATATGAATATAATATTGTCTAATTTGAATCAAGCTCGTACGATTTTTACCTAAAAACACTCGCACTGTCAAGATGGTGATTGAATGAATTGTTGAATTTATTGTTTGGTTGCTGCTTTTCCTATTTAGCAGGTGGTGTATTGCACTCCAAAAAAAAGGTCTCGCGCAATTAATTAAATGTATACTATTGAATTATATAAGTTATTTTTATATAAAAATTGTAAAAATGTATCATCACTTAAGAATGAGAATCATTTTCCTGTTCACACGTTTTATTTTTTAATTCATAGTTGCTTCGATCAGGACTCAAAATTTGGGTAGCTTTCGATACGTTTAAATATCACCAAATCATTATCTTGATGAATTATTGCTCACTTTGTACAATTACCAAACATCATCTTATTTGATACTCAAGCAAACATTGAAAAAAGATAATTAAAAATGATTTCCAAAAGTAAGACACTCTCGTGACAAGCATTTTACATTGTACCAAACATACAAGGGTATGTTTGTGTTTATGTGTGGCGCCACAAAGAATGAGGTTAAGCCCAGTGGAGGAGCCATATGTTTTGGTTGAATCTCCTTGTAATGAAGTTTATATCATGGAATGATAATTGAATCGAAATAATTACCAAAAAAAAATAAAAGGAATCAAACTATATAGTATATAATTTTGAATTTTGAGTAGTCTACCATAGACTCTGATAATGTTAATCTAAAATTTATTTTAAGACATAAGTTGGGAAGGGTGATATTTTTGCATTTCAAGTCTATCCAAACAAATATAAAGGAAAATTTTAATAGTTTTAGTTAGTTAGCTATCTGAACTTCCACCTTATTGATGAGGATTTGATTTTTCACTCCCATTTTCTTTTCCCGACCTCTATTTTTTTTTAAAAAAAATACAAAATAAAGTTTTTTTATAATATTAAAAAAATATGTAGTTAAATTTTAAGAATGATCTTTATGGCGTAATTTTTTTTGAGTATAAAACCATGAGAGTCATTTTTGGAGAGTAATTAGTGTGGTCCCAATCTCTCCACAGTTGCCGCCATTGGGTGTCCACGAAACTTGACGGCAGATGGGTAAAACTTGGCCCGCATTAAGGCGCTTATCTGGCTTTTAATTGGGATTGCATTTGTGTGTAGGCCACATATGAATTTACTACACACAAATAAGCCAATAGGAAAGTGATATTGACACACAGTTATAGGACCACCAATTATATTAGTACTATCCTAAATTTATCTTCTTTATTTTGATGACTGGAATTTATCAAATTGGAGAGTATAAGACAACAGGATCGCTATTCAAATTGAACTGTAGAGCTGGAAAACTCTTAGGCAATTACTCTCTCTGTCCTAGTTACTTGTCTACTTTTTCTTTTTTAGTTGTTCCTAATTACTTATCCATTTTGACAAATAAAGAAAGGACAATTTTTTTTAACCTATTATACCCTCAATTAATTACTTTGAAAAAGGTAAAACTTTTTAAAAATCTTAACTTTTTAATTCATACACTTCATAATTAATAATGGTAAACTCATTATGTCAATAATTGTTTTCTTAATAGGTGTACCAATTCAAAAGTGGACAAGTAATTAGAGACCGAGGGAGTATTTTTCAATGACCAAACACCGAGTTCCAGGTGGCATTATTATATTAGATATCAAAAACCGATCATGTTTTTGTTAAAATTTTGTGCCCTAACAACGATACCATTTCTTAATCACTGTTACAATCGCAAATGACAACTGAAGGTACTGAAATTGGAAACTTATATCCTATTTTTGGATGTGAAATAAATTTTCAGGACATTTACTTTATGTGTAACTTATAGAGCTAGTTAATCTATTTTTTGCTACAACATTATTTATCTTTATAACTTTTTTGGCCATTGGTAAATTTACATCCATTAAATAGACAAGTCACGAATAACAATCCCTCTCACTTCTTTTTTCTTGCTTGTAGGGCTGACCCGAACTTAAAGAAATCTCTAGAGATTAAGTTTTGTCTGTAGGCTTTTAGACAGGTTTAATGTTCACTTACCCTACTACTGCTTATTAGAAAGGATTTCTTTCACTATCTAACAAAGTTATTTCTTTAAGGTCGAATTTAAACTATGAATCCGCCTTTATATATATGAAAACTAACGATCTTTTGCCTGTATCACTCTCCTACCACATAGGCCAAAAATAAGTAGGTATCAATTTAGAAATTAAAGATGATAGCACGCGATGGGAATTGAAAGCTAAGTATGAAGTGTCAAAATAAATGGTATTATTGGTAAAGTAATTGGTACCTTGTCAACATCGTTTACGTGTAATATGTAATGGACTCATTTACTCTAATAAAAAATATCTCCAACAGTGAGTAGGCTCAACTCATTGAAGGTCTACTACATCTTCTGCAGTTGTGTCTGCCTTCTGGGCCTTGCAATTTGCAGCCCCTCCATTATTGCCATTAAATTTTAACCCAAATTTCTACAACTAAACGTCCCTGTGGCTACAATGCCTCCAAATTTGGACAAGACACATTTCAAACTATACACATTAAATTCGAATTAACAATCATTGTGATTTAATGAGCATTGGTATACAATTGGATCTGTCCACGAGATTCCTCATAATTAGTACAGTTAATAACATCTCTACTTTTAGGCTTCAAAATCTTATGATTGAAAATATGAAATGATACAAGACAAACTCTAATATTTGTGGACAATGAGTGGGCCGATGGGCCGTAAAGCCTTTGCTTCTTTATGTATATTGTCGTATACATTCTTCTGTTGGATCTCTTGTTTCAATCAAAGGAAATATATGGCCCATTAACAAAACGATCAAGTCCATATCCTTTTTGAAATGTTCTCCTCTTGAATTAGGTGTTAGAGGGTGGGGGTAATTGATTCATTTCTTTGCCAATGTACTTTCTAAGAAATACAATTTCACACACATTATAGTTGAGTTATTTTAATGGGAAAAAAATAATTATTTTGTGACTTGATTATTGTAGTGGGTAAAATTATGTTACTTTAATGTAACTAAAAAAAATACTTGTTACATCGTTACTGTTATAGTAAATAAAATTCAGTACGTGAAACTGACCCAAAGATGTAATACGGCAACTTAAGGAAGCAAGTGCATGAATGTGGTAGCTATGAAACATATTTATCAAACTCTAGAAGTTTCACGAACACATACATTAAACATTATAGTTGTAGATTACATATGGTTAAAGAAAATACGAGAACTATAAATTGAACATCTATTTATGCTACTACTAAACTTATTTTGGATAGTTAAACAAAACAACCCAAAGGGAAGAAAAAAGTTGGGCCATATAACGAGTAGAGTAAGAAAGCAAATAAAAGAGAAGATCAGATAGGCTTGTTTTCTTTTTGGGTATGTGCAGATGGGCTTTTCGGACATAAGACATGTGAATTTGTTTGGTCTACAAAAAGAGGGCTTTTCCCACGGGCTTCTAACATAAACTGTACAAATAACAAAAAATATTACAACAAAAACGGCCGTAACTGTTGTATAAATAGTATATAATTATGTATATATATTGTATAATTATATATATCAAAAATATATATACATTATTTATACATTGCAACAGTTCATCTTGCTCAACGACCAAAAGAGGACAAATATTAGAAAAAGAAAGAGAAGTAGACAACCATTAGTGGCTAATAATTGGTTATGAAAACAATTGAGATAATTAAAGCAAAGACAAAACAAGGTAAAGAAAAGGTTGTACTTGGCAAAAGATCAACCCAAAGGTAAAGCATGGTAATAGTTGGTGATGAAAATAATTTATTTACGTGGTAGAATATGAAGACAAAGTAAAAGAGGAGCAAACAATTTTGATAAATGATGAGAAAAAGAAAGCAATGAATTGCAATCGCTTGCCGTTGAAAAATGCCGAATGATCATTTCTAATAAAAAATTATAATAAAGTTACCTTGGGTAAATTTTTTTTTGACTCAATAGACATTTTATCAAATTTTTCTAATTAATAATTCATTGACAGAAAACTATAGTGAGCATTTTGGGCCCTCGAGGTTGGATATGAATGAACCTAACCTTCTGTAGCACAGAAATTTGATCTATCTGCGAAAGCGATAGATCGATTCAAGGAGTTTGGTGAATTGGTGTTTAGAATTTTTACTTTGTGGGCATATTTTGTAGTAGTATATTGTCAAATGGTACGCTAAAATATACCTACTGCATTTTGGACCTAAAGTCTAATTCTTTTTTAAATGAGTTTAAAAAATAATACCCTTTTGTAGTAATAACATAAGACAGTACAAAATCGCTTTTGTTATGAATCATTTTTACCTCCTACTCCTACTTTAGGACTTAGCTGCACAAATTTGGCAAATTTAAATTTATTCGGGCTCAAATAGACATCTTGCGGTAAACCAAAAAAATCACACCATTGGTTGATTTGTATTGCGACTCTCCACTCTTATACTGCATATCTATCTGCTCCACATTTATCAAAGAAGTAGTTAAAATGTAAAGAAAAAGTCATGTTAAGAAGCGATATGTGCGTAATTAGGAGTTGATTTAAATGTATTAAAATTTATATCATGTTTTATAGCATTTCTTTGTTAAATATAAAATTTAACACACCAAATACTGTGTTTTTGTTAGTATCTCACATATCTTATATACATACTATAGTTATGAGAGAATCTATTTATTACTCCGTATTCATGATAAAAAAAAGCGAAATAACTAATATCTATCTAACAAGAGGAAAATGGAGTGTGTGATTGGGGTGGAAGGAAGCAGAAGAAGAAACGTCCTACTATGGGCAAAACATACTCACACTGTTTAAGAAAATTCTGAAAGCGAAACCCCATAATTGTAACAGCTATATTCAGGTGTCTTATAGTGTATTTTTGGGTGGATTCTTGCTGTTCTTTTCCCTTCTTCTCTATCCTATCTTCCTTTGCTTTATGCTTTTTGGATTTTTCTGAAAATACACCTATTACAAAAATAATTATTTTACACTATTTGTATAATATAATATGTTATCTCCTTCGTGTCATCCCCTATGATATTCAAAAAATAATGATACTCTGTTTTTGTATTTAAGCTTCTCATTTTATTTTTAGTGGCATGTTCCGCTAGTCATAAAAATATCTAAAATCACAGATTTTAAGGATACATTTAGTAACTTTCAACGTATAATTTTCTTTTTAAAACTTGATGCAAGTCAAAATGCCGTCATATAAAATAACATATTACTTACTACCTTTTTTTTATTTTACTAACCCATGCTAATTAGTTTAAACTGTTACTGCTATTTTAGCTTCTGAACAAGGGCGGAGCTAAAAGGGACATGGGATTCAGACTAATTCAGTAACTTTTTCGTAGATCTTATATTTATATTAAAAAATTAAATAAATATATATTTATATTAACTTGTGAAACCCTTAACAAAACTGATTGACAGCTCAGTGATCAGGAAAAGGCATGAAAATGCTTTTCATGTTAGAGTTGTGGGTTCCAAACGCACTTCTGCCTCTACTTCTAATCAGTCAATAATTAAATTAATTATTTTATACTATCAATTAATAACACCAAGGTAAGCCTTAGATCCTATTGTTGTAATTATTTATTAAAGGTCATTAAACCTCTGTCTAGTGTTATAAATTCGCAACATAAAAACAAAAAATGAAGGATACGTATGGTTTATTGTATTACTAAAATAATCATTATTTAAAAAATTATGTTATTTTATTCGGTTGCTAATTTCAATTTATTTAATATGGGTAGGACTTTTACATCGATGCGTGTATTATTTCATATAAAGACCAATATGGAATAACACTACCGTGATTAGTTATACATAAAAAACGTATTCTAAATGAAAAAAAAAAACTAAGAAACAACTATCCTTTTTTAAATCAAACACAAGTTTACGTTAACACCAACCAAATGTTACAATACAAATAATCTATGTATTACTAATCTATGCCGAACTTACTATCTTAATCAAACGATCCCAAATATCTTTTCTTTTAAAGTTTATGTAATTTATATTGTAGGAGTCGTTTGGACAAGGATTCTCATTAGATTATTTTATCCACCTTTTATATGAGATAACTTATTCCCACAATTTTTTAGTAAAATTATAGAACAAAATAATCTCATGAGATATACCGGGATTATTATCCTTATCCTACCAATCAAACAATCCCTTAGGGGTCGTTTGGTGGGAAGGATAACACCAAATAATCATGGGATTAAATTTTAGTGCCTCTCAATTTGTTGTTTGGTTGGCAAGTCCAGAATAACTTATCCCGGGATTAATAATTAGTTTTGGGATAAGTTATGCCTCTCCTTGGCTGGTATAGTAATCCGGGATAACTCATCACAGGATAAAATAGGTAAATGACAAAGATATCCCTTCAAAACCCTTTTATACATCACTTTTTACATTCATAAGAGTATTTTTGTAAACAAATAATTTCTTTAAATTTATGTAATGCATATTATTTTGAATGCAACAAATCAAAGAAATAATATCTGCATAACTTATCTCATCAGAATTAATTCCAACATTCAAACCAAACGACTCCATAGTGTATAAATTCAAGCCATCTTTATTGGTTGGAGCAAGTATGGTATAGAAAGAATTCTTTACATGGTGTATAAGAATAGTCTGTTTGTAATTTTGTTTTGTGAAACAGAAAGGTATGGCTCATGGCACGGGGGGGGGGAGTTGTTGAGGCTCTTCTCTTGAAGGGTAGCTAGCCCTCTGCAATACTCATCCTCTTCTGTCTTCCCCACGTTCCATCACACTCCTAATTACAGAAGAAGGCGACATCTGATTAACTACTCATTCAATCACTCATCATTTTCATCATCTACTTTTAAACTCTTCCCTCACATCTCCATCCCCACACCTTTCACTTTCTTGTTTCGTTTCATCAAATCTATCTTTTTTGCAACAACCCCTCAAACTCCTATAAGTAAAGGAGATAAATTCACTTTCAAGTCAATCATTCCTTTTGAAATTTGAAATGGGCTGGAGTAGTCAGAACCAAACACTTCGCTGTCTAACAATTTCACTTCTCATTCTTACTATTTCAAGCTTATCATCCCACTTCACATTCCAGGCTGAAGGTATATTTCTTAACCTCCTCTGTTCATAAAAACAGAGTACTCTGTTTTCTAGCTCTCTCACTCTCACACACACACACTAGCACAGGCTACTTTAAAGTCGAGTTATTTCGAATTGTTTGTTGACACTGACAAAGTCAGCAAAAATGATTTCAATATTGAACCCCCCAATTCATTTTTCATTTTGCAGGAAGAAAATTGCTTGATACTCAGCGTCATCACGGGGATAATCAGGTAAATTTTGCACAATGTTTACGTTTTTTCTTTCTTTCTGATTAGAATAGTGTTTGATAATAATTTTTCTTGGGTTGTACGTAGATAGAGAGTGAAAAGAGAGCAATGTTGAGATCACAAATTGGGTCTAGGCCACCTAGATGTGAAAAAAGATGTGGTTCTTGCGGTCACTGTGAAGCCATTCAGGTTCCGACAAATCCACAAATTACAAATGGAAATAAGAATTACACCATCAACAACAACAACAAGAAAGCGTCCAACAACATTGCCTATGCAAGGGACAGCGACAACTCAAACTACAAGCCAATGAGCTGGAAATGCAAATGTGGAAATCTTATCTTCAATCCTTAAGCAACAACTCAAACTAAGTACAGTTACCTTGTACATGAATTATTGCTACTTTCTTGTTTACTAGTTTTTAAGTTGAGTTTTAACCCCAAATAATGGCCTAAGTCTATTTTTGTCCCTATTTTATTAGTACCTTAAATGCGTACGAACTTTCAAGTTTACAGAACTAACGTAAGTGTATTATGTTTTTCCGTGTCCAAGTAAAATAACAATCATGATCAAGGACTTCTTGCCCACCTTATATTTTTTCTGGTAAGTTTTGTGGTAATTCTCTTGTGTAGACTTTTACAAGTATGTTTTTTTTTTGTGTCATTTCATCAATTCGATCAAAACTGTCTTTTGCAAACTTAAAAAATCATATATGCTCAAGAAAATATACTTATTAACCCATTTGGCTAAGCTTCTCAAATCAACTTATTTTGAAAAGTGTTTATTTCAACTTAATTGGGTAAGAAGCAATTATGTTTGACCAATAATTTTAAAAAATTACTTATGAGCAGCCATTAATGTTTGATCGAACTTTTAAAAGTGCTTCTAAAATAACCATTTTTTTGTAACAAAATTGATACTTTTGGCTCCCAAAAAAGCTTTGGCTTGGCCAAACGGACTATTAAATTGGAACGACCCTGAAATTTAATGGATCATTTGGGTTAATAACTAGAGTCTACTACAAATGAATGTCTGCTGCTTTCTGTTGGGGATATCTTTTACCCCAAAATCATATTTAAGGCAGGCAGGTCTAACGTTAATCAGCAATAAAGGTAGCAGATAAATAATTTTAGTACTAGTAACGCATCTCAGTAGGAGCAAGCTAAGTATGAAGCTTCCTTAGAAAAGAGAAAGAATCTCTTGAGCATGTAAAAGTGAAGTACAAAATGGCAGTAAAGTAAATGTAAAAATCCGTAGAGATTACTAAAAGGGCATATGTAATAATTGACCTTACCCTGTTAACAAATCAGGCAGTAGAACTAAGAGTAGGCAGGTGAAAGATTTGGTTAAAACTGTTTACTGCTACTACTGAAAAGCTGATAGTATTGTATGATATGGCCATATTTTTTACATTTATTGGAATATTAATGTGGATTCTGGATGCAACCATTCTGACTTTAACCACATGTAGTACCTTCTATCAACATTTACATTTTTAAACAGATAAAATAGATAATGTTTTCATCATCTTTATACGCAAGTGTTTAAGTTGTGAAATGAAAAAAGAAAGAGAATTAATTAGTGTATCAGTTTTCTAGTTGTCTTCTGACTCGATCGATGTTACTTTATGTGAATTGGAAGAAATCATACTCACAGGTTTTTTTCTTGGGGAAAAGAAGCAGTTATCCATATGAGTAATTTGTTTACTACTATTAAAGACAGTATCCGTATTCTGGAACCTTATGCAAGCTAGCACATGTCAAACGTTGAATTGTTCCATACACAGTATTTGCAGCTTTGTCATGTAGACAAAACCCGAAGCTCTTTTCCTGAGAGATAAAACAAGGAAGGAAGTTCGGATTCTAATTTACGATCAAACCTCTTTATAATAATATTTCACTTATTCCGTAAAAAGATATCCCAACAAATAACATTATTATAAAGAAGTCTGACGGTACTTATTCATCCAAATGATATAAGGTACTCCATGGGATAATTTAATTATGTTCTCCATTCAAAATTTTCAATCTTTCTCCCTTTTAATTCAAGCAAGATGGAGAGTTCTTGTTCTGACATTCATGCTTAATTACATACTTACACGAGATCAATTAGTGGCGAAACCAAAAATTTGATGAAGTGCGCAAGTTTTTATCTCAATTATGTAAAGAATATGAATACTAAATACATAATAGCTAACATTTAACCTTTCGACACCTCTTTTAACATACCCATGAGATCGATGTATGCTTAACAAATATTCATACCAATAATTTGAGCACCATTAATGATGTTATCATTTTCCTTGTCTCACTTACCCTACTAGTAGTAGTAATAATTAACGAGTCGAGTACGGACGGATTTATTAGTCTCCCGTTGTTTAAATTCCACATTCTGGTCACAAGTAGTAACGAGGTTCTGGCGTTTTTATGGAACATTTATCCCTATGAGAGCACAATTTATCTGAAATTTGTTGTTATTTGACGGTCAGCTAAAATATTTTCTTTTTTTCTTACCACAAATTTCTCAATACTAGAGTATCATTTTCGAGGAAAAAAAAGAAAAGAATTTTGAACTTCTGACCCATAATTTAATTTGATTCTGTACTCCAAACATTCATTGTTGCACTTGCACACCATTGAATACTTCCTCAAATGTCTGTTTTACCCAAACAAAACCTTTTCTCCTCACAACTGTCCCAGCCAGAACCCTCTGCAGTGAAGTTAATTGCGTGAGGAAAGGGTACAACTGAATCCTTTCCGTCTAAAATTATACTGTATATTTTTCATTTTTATGACTCTCACTAGAGCTCGTCCTGCACTCTTTTACGAACAACAACGCCTGCCTACAAATTTCTTGTAAGAGCCTTAAATTACTTGCGTGGTACTAAATTCAACTATAAAACAAATGCGTTAGTTGATCATCATCTCAAGTTCCCCACTGAAGAGTTCAAAGTTTCTACAAGTTCAACAACACTTCCATGATATTAGACTCTACCAATTACACTAATTGAAGATATTTTGATCGGACTGTATCTAATTTTTTTTTTGACTTCCAGAACAGTCTTGTTGTATAATTGCACGAATTCAACAATCAAAATCAGAGGTAATTCAATTACCCAAATGACGTAACTCAAGAAGTTTTAGCCTAATGTACTTTTTTCCTAATTAGCATGAAATGGTAATATCAACAAACCAATTCATATGTACAGATAGAAATTTAATAAATGTCACATATCAAGAATGAGCATGATATTCTCTTCCATTTGTCTGTTTGTTTCCAACTTTTTAAACCCATAAAAAGCTGCGACCCATATTTGATAAGAATATGTCATTCCCGAATCCCTTTTTGTTCTATATGCTTTTCTTTAATTTTTGTGATGCTACTGTAGAATTCCAAAGATCAATCAAATCATAACATGTATACCTCTTATCAATGAACTCCAGGAAAGGATGACTACAGAGCAACCTTTTGTCGAATCCCAGCTTGTAGGCAGATGCAAATTAGTTTTTCGAAGAATGCGATTCAAGAAATCTGAATGAAAAAGTGATGCTAACTTATCATGCATTGTCCTTCTCCACACATTTTTGAGTTTCATTCGATTTCCAGCTAAGCATGCAAACCCACGCACAAATACACATATAGGAGTAACACTTCAAAGGATAAAACAGGATATGAAAAGGGAAAGTGACCAGTGCAGTAACATATTTGAGGGAATTTGGTTTTAACCTAAGAGATTTCTGGTTGATCTATCATTTTATTTCTTCTGGCTCCCCGCCAGGAGCCTCAAGATCGTCGTCGGTGGTAGCTGTGAGGCCCAGAAAGCCTCCAAATATATCCAAGACCATAAAGACCACAAGCCAATATGGTGATCCAATCTGCGTCCTTATTTAGCAACATACAAAACAACCACAATCAACAGCATTTTCTACAACATCATTAAGGTAAAACATATTTTGATAGCTCAAAGAAAGCCTTTTTTTAAAATGATGTGCAACAGCCCAACTCAAGCACACCTCGACTTATCTACCATGCACCTATGGCTCCCACCAGCGCAGTTACTGATGATCCTATTTACGAAGACCAAGCAAGATTGAAAAAAGTCCTCCATTATCCCTTCGAATCTGCTGAGATCTATAGCCCTGCTTGGGCAAACTTCTAAAAGGGAAAAATGCTTATTTTAAGAGCTAAGGTTATTGGCCAAACCTTTAGGGGGGGAATAAGGTTTTTGAGTAGAAATAAAAGTTGTTCTTCAAAAAGCTGAAAGAAGTATCTTCTCCTAAAAAAACACTTTCTGAAAGCTTTCACCAAGCACACATTGATCCTTTAATATGATTTCATTGACAGTCAGTCAGGCACACTCTTGATGCCATGTTGGAAAACAGTGTCACAAAACAATTTACACACCATTGGGGTCTAAGGAAGTGCTTTCACAATGCACAACAACAACATACCGGTTTAATTCCACAAGTGGGTTCTTTCACAGTTCACGGCGTGTTTAAATTTTCAGCTTTACTAACAACTATATAGAATAGCACTAGAAACCAGGATATAGCTTATACAGCATATAAATGCCCTATAAAACTCGACAGAACATGAAAAGGTCGGCTGGTAGAAGAAACAAACTACCAATAGAATTTAGGATTCGTGCTCATTCGGTTATACCTTATTTACCTACTAATCTAAGAACCAATTCTTATCCAGCAACAGAACACCAGCAAACATCTCCGAAGAGTGTTTCCCCTTCCATGCTATCAATATAATCAGCACCATAAACACAATCCACTAAGCAATTTTGACCAGTAATAAAACCAATACTATGTGCTATATATAAAACTGTGAATCACTGAAAGTCCAAACTACCCCTAGCAGCCCAAACTACATCTGCTGTTCATGACAACTATCCTCAGTACAAGGGAAGATAGTACAAGTTGGCAGAGGGATAAATTCATTGAGAAATACAAAGCAAAGATATCACTCCTTAAAGAAGCAACTAGAAATAACAGAAATCAAAGTGCAAAATAAGCACGACACTACTTCAATTGTCTCGACTCTTAAAGCATATTCCAAAGTTAAAGAAATGGACTCCAAAAGAAAGAAGGCACAACCTTCAACAACCCTGCAGAAGCTTTACTTATTCCCTCATCACTCTCATTCAGATGAAGATGTCATTTACTTAAAAATTCTTTGTTTGCTTTTCATTTTTCTTTTCTTTTTCTCCCCTGCCGACTATGGTGTATTTGTATTTGGGTAAAATTAGCCAGAGTACATGGCAGTATGAGTGGAGAACACGTGATGATTAGCAAAGAAGGCCCAAAGAAGTAAGGTGAAACCAGACAAGTGAGCCATTCAAAGAGTTCCAGGTGCTATACGAATGGTTATCATCAGAACAAACCAAAAGCACGTGATCCGAAGAGTAGAGAAGGACTCGTGCCCCGATGACATAGCCAAAAGGACAAAAGGGACGGATACGAATAGCCTGAGCATGACAGAGGAATATTGATTGACACCACTAACGGCATTTCCACGTAGACATCATCCATTGGTCATAGTATGTTAGGGTTCGGGTGGAGCCTTTTTAATTGCCTTCTGCTTAATCTTTGTAATCTATAAATAGGGTCTTCCACACACTTGTATGAAATTCAGATCCCAAGAAATACAACGGCAAAACATTTATATTCTTCCTGTTACATTTCTCAAAAAAAAAACATTTATATTCTTCTGCTCCAAGCTTTCCTGACTTACAAAGTCGGTAATTATAGCATTGATTTCACTAAGTCGTTCTCAGAACTGAAGCTAACAATGCCAGATCCATGCTCACCCACATCATCGAAGCTCAAAAGCTTCATACGACTATCTTTTTATTTGCTTTGTTATCATTATATCATTTTTACTAACTATCATCACGCTAATAACCGAACCTAACGAGCTAAATTAAGACACGTGTCTATGACCTCAAACAAATTTAACTGTACCATTTTTTTGGTAAAAAAGATTCACGGGAAAGGGGGAGAAGGTAGTAAAATTGACCATGATGCCATCAATCTCAGTCTCTCCATGATCTGCTAGCAGTAGGTCCAGTGTTGTGAAAGGCGCTCGCCTTTCGCCAAAGGCGATAAGGCGAGGCTCTCACTCCTTTTCACAGTGTGGCGAGGCGAAGTCAAATAGGCGACGTATGGCGATGGCGAGGCGAGGCGGCGCCTTTTTTTTTAAATTTTTAAAAAGGTCTGACTTAATAATATTAGTCAAAATTAGGGTTTCTTTTCAAACTTTCATCAGTCGCCAGTCGCGTCTTCTTCTCCTCTTCTCCTCAAGGTCGATCGTCTTCTTCTCCTTCGCGCGAGTCCGCTGCCAGGTATGACCTCTTTTTTTTCTTCTTCTTTTCAGTTTTTCTCGACTTCTTCTTCTTCTTCAGTTCTCTTCTTCTTCTCTTCTTTTCTTCTCTTCAGTTCTCTTCTTCTCTTCTTTTCTTCTCTTCTTCTCTTCTTTTCTTCTCTTCAGTTTCTTGTTGCTGATAAGATTTGTGAATCGGGCTGAGTGCTCACTGCTCTGTTTTTGTTGTTCACTGTCACTGCTGTCTATATTTAAAAAAAGTAAAAATTTAATCCTTCTATAATTATTTCTTCCCTACTTAATTTAGTTTTATAGTAATTAATATAGTATTTATTTGTCCATGAATAGTAGTATCTACTATTAGTTTTTGAATTGAATTATTTGCTAATATATGTTATTACTATTGAGATTTTAGATATTTATATATGCAATTAAATATTTTTAATTTTTGGTATTAATTGGCGCCTCAATTCAAAAAGGCGAGCGCACTCGCCTGCCTCGCCGCGGCGAGGCAGGCGCCGTTCAAAACACTGAGTAGGTCTACCAGAAATGACTTGAAAAAAGGAAATCCTAAGAACTCACCTAATAGCCCGTGACATCAAATATGTGGGTGGTACCAGAAAACCCCTTGTAAGACGCCAATCATGAAGAGCTTCGAAGTAGCAGGAACACACAAAAAATAAATAGAATTCAATACATTAAGGCAAATGTTAACACCCTAATCAAGGTGTTCATTTCCATGATTAAGATCTTGGAATCTTCAAATGTGCAACCTTCAGATAAATTTGTCATATAACCAGATAGCACTAATTCACAGCATTCAGTTGTGATGACAAAACTAACTAGAAAGGAAGGACCTTAAACAAAGATGGCATCAAGCAAACAGAAACAAGGGACACAAGGCAAGGTGCCCTCCCATATTCTGCAAGGCAACATAGGCAAAGAGTACAAGCGAATTTCATTCTGCGTACCCTTGATATTTTTCCTCAAAGCACATTACCCTGTAGAGTTCAAACCACTACAAGATGATATATGTCCTAGATATGTCACAGGCAATCATCCAATCTTTAAGTATCCTGACGTGTATAGTAGAGGTAGCGAGTGCAGATCATTGAATGCAGTAAATACAGCCAAAATTATTTCCTAACATAATCAGAAACACCATAAACTTTCCTAACATAATCATGCAAACACAATTAGGTCAAAATCATATAAGCATTTCAATGGTCACAAGCAGAATATTAGAAACAAAAATCCAAGGGCAGAAACACCCAGCATTTTTACCAAAATAGATGCTACATCCTGTCACTAAAGCAACTCAACGGCTATAACAAACACAATTACATGTCAACTTACAGTCGACGACAGTACATCTTATTGCAGAAACTTAACTCATAAAATAGCCTTGAAGCTCAAGAACATGTAATAAATATTCTGAACAAGAACCTGGACGATCGACTTCGTTCCAAATGCTCGTGTAACAATCAATCTAATGTTGTGCCCACTGTATACTCTTTATATCAATGCCCTCTTTAACCATTTCATAGAGTGGGCTCATTTCCCTCAATTTCTCAACCTGTTTGACTGTAAGATCTACCGCACGATCAATCTCTTGCTCAGTAGTAAACCTCCCAATTCCATATCGAATTGACGTATGGGCCATATCTTCTTCAACGCCCAATGCTCTCAACACGTAGGAGGGCTCCAAACTTGCACTGGTACACGCACTTCCACTTGACACTGCAACCTCCTTCAGCCCCATCAACAAGCTCTCACCTTCCACATATGCAAAGGATAAGTTCAAATTCCCAGCATATCGCCTTTCAACACTTCCATTTATAACAACCCCATCAATCTTAGACCTTATACCATTCAGTAACCTCTCCTGCAAAGCTTTAATCCTCTGCTCGTCATATTCCCTTTCCTTCATTGCAAGTTCACAAGCTGCCCCAAACCCTACCACTAGCGGAGTAGGTACTGTCCCACTCCTAATCCCTCTTTCCTGTCCACCCCCATTCATCTGGGGCTCAACCCTAATTCTTGGCCTACGCCTCATATACAAAGCTCCAACACCTTTCGGCCCATAAATTTTATGCCCACTTAACGACATCAAACTTATGTTCATCTTCTCCACATCAATTGGAATCTTCCCCAACGCTTGTGCAGCATCAGTATGAAAAGGAACATTAAATTCCTTGCAAATTTTCCCAATTTCCTCCATAGGCTGAATCACACCAATTTCATTGTTCACCATCATAACTGATACCAAGCCCGTATCAGGCCTTATTGCAGCCCGAAGCTTCTCCAGGTCAACAAGTCCATCAGACTCAACGGGAAGGTACGTTACATCGAAGCCCTCTTGCTGTAAGTGACGGCAAGAATCCAGAACGCATTTGTGCTCCGTTTGAGTAGTAATAACATGTCGCTTCTTATCTTTATAGAAGTGCAGAACTCCCTTGACAGAGATGTTATTGGACTCAGTAGCACCTGAGGTGAAAATTAGCTCCTTTGGAGAAGCTTTAACTAGGGTCGCGACTTGGGCTCGGGCCGCCTCAACTGCCTGATCTGATTCCCACCCGTAATAGTGAGTTCGGGAATGAGGATTTCCGTAACGGGAGATATTATAAGGAAGCATAGCGTCGAGAACCCTAGGATCCATCGGAGAAGTTGCCTGCATATCTAGGTATAGAGGTCTGCCGGATATTTTTACACCTTTCATAGTGATACCCGCAGTATCCTCTTCATACGGTTCTCCAACCGCCGCTGCAGCCGTGGAGAAAGGGCGGAGACGGCGAGTGCCATGGCAGGGTTTAGGCACAGTGCGCCGCAACGCTGTCGTTAAAAACTTCGAAAACATAATTTCAGAACTCGCTGATTTCTAATTCAGCGGTTTGTTTTCTTATCACAAAATATATAAAACACCGAGTCACCGGTTCACCGACGCAGACCGCCTTATTTTTTTATTCGGTGACACGTGGCAGCTTCTCCGCTTTACACTAAAATTTAATTCACTAACACGACAACGTAACTACTCAATAACGGCGTCGTTTTGTCGAATAAGGAGATGAGGACAGTGTAAACGCTACAGTTGTTTAAATTATACAAAAGGAGGGGAATTATGTGTGGATTTCAAATAAAGTGAGAAAAACTGGATCTTGATCTGAAACTAAAAAAAGGAAACAAAAAAGGTCACATCTTCACCTCTTTTGATAGTTCTTGATTCAACCTCTACAAAAACTACTTGTCACCCATAAAACTCTTAAACCATTTTTCCCTTTGCCTTTTTCACACAATATTGTTTATGGGGTTCCAGTATTAGAAGCATATTATTGTTATATTATTACTAAGTTTGCGGTTTAAGTATCTTACTATTGCACCTTTTCTTCTATTCTAATCATTGACCAAATTTGCCTATAAAGTTACCAACTTTTTGCTTCATTACCATTGGGATCTTGCATCCAGACTCAGAGACTCCCTTCTATTAGTGTATCAGGTATGCCTTTTTCTCTTTTAGTTTTGTGGAAAGATTTCAAATTTAGGTTGCTTTGACTAGTTGGTTAGGATATATTATCCTTGCTGTTCTACGCATATTGACAAATGCAGATCTTTTGAAAACAATGTGTTTGTATTTCTCGATGTGCTTTAATTGTTGCAGTTTCAATTGCCTGCCACTCTTCATTAACAGTTTATGTGCTTGGTCGCCTTCATTATGTTAAACTAGAACCTGATTTTAAATTCTGTAACACATCCACTGTTCAATGAATTGTGCTAAAATGATTCCCTATTTGTGTCTCTTGTTTGGGGTTATCTTGAGTTGAATAAATGATTGAGAACTTGCTTGTTGATTCAAAGATAATATTCAGACATGTGTATCTGATATGACCAATTTCTTGAATCCCTACTTTCGTTCATTGGCATCTGCCAAACTTATTGCAGCATATGTTGTTGAATCTTGTTAGCTCCTCCGGCCACTGTTTAGATCTGGATGAAAGTAAGGAAGTAGTAGTAACTCAGATCCAGAAAGTAACCAATCTTTAGTTTAACTAAGTCGATTTGATTGTCTAACATTGTCTACAATGGCCTCTGTAAAGCAGTATTGTTGTTTTGTTTTGTTTATATATACCAACTTGGTGTTATTCTCATGATATATATGTCAGTATTCTATAAAGCTAAACTTAGTGTTTTTTGTGGATTCTCTTTGGCACAAGCCCCTAAATTGCACCTTCTTTTTGGATCTTTTTTAAGAGTTGTGGTTGGTTTAAAAGAATATCATCATGTTCAAGTACTCGCCGCGTAGAAACCAACAGAGAAATAAAGGTTTTAAGGTGAAACATGCTCTTCAGATATGTGTACTTGTTGGTGTTTGTATCTGGCTGCTTTACCAGGTCCAGCACTCACGTAGCAAGAAAGCATCTTTTGAACAAAACACAAGAGCCTCAGAGAAGGTACAAACTGACAATGATGTTATAAGGTTTGGAAGGAAGGACCTCCTACCTCAAAAGAAGGAAGTAGATATTGATGATGAGAAGCTGAAGGAGGTGACAGAGGAAGATGAGCTTAAGCGTTTTGATGATGACACCAAAGTGGAGGAGCATGACCACGATCTAGAAAAATCAGCGGAGGATAGTGAGCATAAAGGGAATTCAGTGGATGAGGATACAGGGACAGAAAAAACCCAGGAGAAAGAAGTGGATGGAGAAAATGTTGAAGCAGAAAGCAAAGAGAACACTGAAGATGGCAAAGGTGAGAGTAATGAGGAAGCCACTGACACGAATACCAACAACAGTGAAACTAATGAAACCAGAGAAGAAGATAGTGAAAAAGATCAGGTAAAGCAAAGTGACGTTGAGGGTGAAGAAACTAAGGATCAGGGATTAGAAAAGGAAGTCAAGGATGTTAAAGAGAATAATGACAGTGAAAGTGAAGAGAAGGGAACTGAGGGAAATGTTGATGCGGGAACTGATTTGAAAGAAGAGAAGGTACAAAGTGAAGAGAGTGGAGGTGAAGAAACATCTATGAAAAGAAGTGAAGAAGAAGTTGAAAATGAAAGTGACAAGAAGTCGGTGGAATTGGAAGAAAGTAATGAAGGGAAAGTAAAAGAGAATGACGAGAGCAAAGAAGAGAAGAATGAGGGAGACAGCAGAGAGATTGATGAAGCCAGCAAAGAGAAGGAAGAGAACCAAGGCAAAACTGAAGAATCTGGCTCATCAGAAGATAAGGTTCATGATGAAATTGATACGACTAATGAGGCTTCAACAGTAGAAAGTGGCAAGGAAGAGAGTTCAGTGGTCAAAGAAACTTCAGATTCTGAAAACATGACTGGTACAGAAGGAGATGGTAATGTAGCCGTGAATAATGAGGAGGAATCCAAGAAGGGAGAAGATGAGTTGCAAGACAAGAAAAACAAGTTGGATTCAGATGCTGGAGAAAATAAGATGCTTGAACAAAATAGCTCTGGAGATACAAATTCTGTTGGCGAAGTGAGTAATGAAAGCAACACTGAGGGCAGTTCTAATGCTGCAGCAGGAAACAATGAAGCCACTAGCCAGCAGACAGAAACTGACAATTCTTCCTCTGAAACCATTCAAAATGAAAACAACAGTAATGATAACTCCATTCAAGCAGCTGGAACAAATGAAGCCAATGAACATCAGCAAGAAAATGAAAACTCCGCATCTCATACCATACAAAATGAGAACAACTCTAGTGATAACTCAGATCATGCAGCAGGAACCAACGAAGCTAATGAACATCAGCAAGGAAATGAGAACAACTCTAGTAATGACTCCAATCTGGCAGCAGAAACCAATGAAGTCAATAAGCAGCAGCAGGAACAGGAAAGTTCTGCTTCTGACACCAAACAAAATGAGAAGAACTCTAATGAAGACTCCAATCTTGCAGAAGGAACCAACGAAGCCAATAAGCAGCAGCAGAAGGAACAGGACAGTGCTGCTTCTGACACCAAACAAAATGAGAAGAACTCTGGTGAAGACTCCAAACTTGCAGAAGGAACCAATGAAGCCAACAAACAGCAGCAGGAAAATGAAAGTTCTGTCGCTCATACTACACAAAATGAGAACAACTCCGGTGAGGACTCCAATCTTGCAGAAGGAACCAATGATGCCAACAAACAGCAGCAGGAAAATGACAGTTCTGCCTCTCAAACCACACAAAATGAGAACAACTCAATTAAAGAAGCTGTTTCTGTTGGAGATGGCACACACAACGATCCAAATGAGCAGCAGTCTGAGAAAAAAGATTCAAATTCCTCAGCAGATGAAGAATCAGTAACAAGTTCAAAGGGCTCTGATACAGTTGACCAAAATGGCAACTCTGTAACAGCTGGTGCAACTGAGAAGTCTACAGGAGGTGGGAACAATCAAAATGAGGCGAACCAGAAATCAGATACTAATTCTGATACAGGCTCTGAGAACAAAATAAATCCCTCAAATGACAATGATGAGACAGACCCCAAATTAACTGATTCTTCCACCTCAAATAGCAAACCTGATGATAGCCAGCAAAACCAAGTCGAGTCAACAGATTCTGCGATTCCTCGAGAAGAGACAGAGGCTCGTACTGATCTGGGAACATTGCCACAGACAGGAAGCGAGGGGAACAGTCATGAAGAAGCTACAGCAGAGTAACATAGATACGTAGTAGTAGTACTATTTTTATGCCAAGGTTTTATTCACATTCTTTCTTCTTGCTGCCTTTTTCAAAGTCTTTAAGGCAAATATGAAAGTGAGATAACTTCGGTTTGCTTGCCTGTCGATTCCGAAGAGCCATCATGTAACAAATATATAGTTTGATGTTGCGCAGAACTCAGTTACTTGTTCATCTCTACCCCATAAACGTGTATCTGCATGTCTAAACATGCAATTTTTCGTGCATTATTAATGATAAAGGTTTTCTTCATCTTTGGAACATATTGCCAAAAGCATCTGATTAGTCAATTATAATCATTGAATCATAAGGTGCTTCTCACCATTATACAATGACAACAAACCCCGTGTAATCCCACAAACGAAGTTTGGGAGGGTAGAGTATACGGTAACTTTAGCCTTTTCCATCAGGTCTTCTTCTCCCCATTGTATCTGAGAAAAAAAAAATGGTTTGACACTTTCTTGTAATACATCTAACAAGCAGGACAAATTGACTTCTACAAAATGGTAATATCGTTTTTTTCATTTGATTGGTGATTTTAAATCATGGAGATTCATCGTCCCATTAAATAGGAGACTCAGAAGATTGTCAATTATAAAATTCTTCATTCTTATAGATAAATTTTCTATTTATGCGTTTAAATAGAGATGCAGATATTGTACTACAAACTATGCCACAGAAAAGATCTCTGTTCTCCTAAATATTTCCCAAGTTATGCATAGATTAATCCTCGTATTCTTATTCCACATTCTATCCATCATAATATAACACATTCATTCAAGACCAACATATTGGGCTATTAGTTATGTTTATGCGAAATTTGAAACCAAACCTTGCAATGATTTATGTCAAGTGTTATGTGAAAAAAGAAAAATTCAAAATATTCTGCAAGACAATTCTGCATTTTATGTGGATTTATGTCAAGTGTTAACAATTTTTTTGACAATGCCACATCTGTTACTAGCGGTATTATTTGAGATCTTAAACTAGTTATCGGAATCTTTTTGGCAAATAGGGTTATTGTAGCACATTCAACGGAGGGCTTGGGCAGCCAAAATAATCACATCCATCCTTTAAATTGTACCAATAAGCACGAATCCCCCCTTGGCACAGAGACGCTTTAGACAGGGAGTGATTTACCCCCAATATGGGACTTCACGGCACAAATCCATATTTAATCAGACCCCAATGAAAAGATGAAGAAATGTAACCCCATATGTCAATAATATCTCAAGTAGATGATACAAATGCATTAAGACATTCAGAATGGGACATTTAAGAGTAACTATGTTGAAAAGAATAACTGGTACGACTTAATCATCCCTCAATTCTTATTTCTTTAAAAAACACTTTGTAAGAAGCAAGAGTATACTGCAAAATAGATACGCCAAAGTGAAGGCAATAGTTACTTATACTGAAAAGAACCAACAGAAGACATCTCATGAAAATTCAACAGCTTTCACACAACAAATGTGATGATGATACTCGCAGATGGACAGGAATTATTTAAATGCCTTCACAGATAAACCGGGCAGTTTCAATGGTGCTTGGTCTCAAAAAGGCCATCTGGACCTGAATTCACCAAAGGCCAGATAAAATGGTATTACAACATTGCCTAACCAGGTAGCAGATCTAAATGCATGCACAAAATATGGCAAACATGGAAATTTCAACATCAGAAATAAGTATATCCTAGAAAGTGTACAACAACATGCTATGGACCCTGAATTAACAATTAAAATAATACAAATATGCAACATCATGTTTACACTAAGGCCTTTAGCACAGGCACTCGAAGCTTTTTGAATATCAACCAGCAAAACAACAGATAAGCATATGCAGCAGAACATGAAAATTCTGATTTCAACTTCTGACTTTCTTTTCACAACTGACGAAACTAGAAGAGAAATTCACTCATTGCATTATCTTCCCAAGTTGCCAACAACACCAGGCCACATAAATATATGGGTTGAAACGAATTACCTGCCTCTTAACTATTGCAGCAAATATCATCAATTCCAAATGGATTAGGGGACATCAAGGGAATAATTGCAGTTTCTGTACCTAGTTCTAAGAGTAGCAATTTTCTTCCTGCTAATTTTTTTCCAAATGATGCATATAATACACTAACATAATAACATATAATGTTCTTATGCTCAATTATTTAAACCTTTAGCATCATTTTCCGAGGGGAAAAAGGATCATGTAAAACCAGCCCCACTACTATCAGGTATTCAATAAGGAGAACATTTCCAACCCCTTCAGTACCATTGAAAGCATGCTGCAACATTTTTTAACCCCAAAAGTTAAAAAAAAAGGTAATACATCAGTAAAACTCTTCTTATCAAACAAGTGCTGAACGCTGGTAACGGCATTGCTACCATCAAAGGTCAGATACAGTCAAACCACCAAGCATGAGTCCGTAAACATGAAATTATTGAAAGAGAAAATCAGAAAATGACTTGTCACATAATTACCCCATGGAAACTCCTTGTTGCGAATGTGCAAGTATGGGTAAGCCTGCAAGCAGAAGGACATAAAAATTAGACGTAACATCAAAACAATCTTCCATGTTGTCATCTTGAAGTAAATAGATTGAGACACTTCACTCGTGTTACTATCATTTTGAAAAAAATCAATACATTCCCCTCCATGCAATCTCAAAATAGCCAAAATGCCAAGGATTGAAATTAGATGTTGGCTTCTCAAAAGTCCAGCTTTTAGTAAACGTTTCTATACGATTACTAATTCTTCAAAACTCCCTTACTACTCATTTCCAGTCCAATTATATGAAAATTTCCAGTTTGGGACATCACAAAAATGATCGAACCATTCATAATAATAGTCCAATAACTCCACCATTGGTTCAAGAATTCAAATTTAAAACATAAGAACCATCTTCCATCATTTAGCCTTCTCAACTACTATTTAAATATTTTCTTCAATAACCACTTATATAAAACATAAGTCAATTGTCACATAAAATAGGATTAACGATTTATACTTTACCCTATACATTGATCTATCAACAAACTAATGGAAATTTAACCAAAAAAAAAACATTAAGAGGATCATCTTCGGTCATTTAGCCTTTCTTAAGAAATGTTCTCCTTCTCTTCTCTAAGCCTTGGAGGACGGAGTTATCTGGTAACTGTGTTGGTGGGGGTAGCAATTGCCCCGTGGAATTAGTCGCAAGTTGGCATGGAACAGACACAAAAATGTCCTCCTATTCTCTAACTGCCACTCCTTCCTTAGTGTTTCCTACTCCTTCCACCTCTAATATATTGATGCCCTCTGTCCTCTATTGTTGATTCATATCTTGGTTCAATAGTTATTTTAATTACTTTCTTAATTATAAGTATCTCAAGCACACACAAGCTAATTCATAGTATTTTATTTTCCCAGGAAATGAATGAGATTCTTCATCATGAAGTTATAAAGAAAAAGAGTTCTGTCACAATTCTCCTCTTGAAATTTGAATTTAATACGTTGAACACTTAAAACATCTCCCTTGCAATAGTGTTGGTAAAATTTCCCAGCTGCTTAAACCTTGTTTATGGCCGCTCATTATGAATATGTGATATATTTCTACACATTGCACTTATTTACCCTGCTTTTAGGTATTATGTGGACTGAAGGATCAAACAATTATTTCCACTACTTGAAAAGAAACAAGTGCATAACCTCTGATAAACAAAACCAATAAGAATTTCTAAAATTAACCTAATTTCTGCATCTAAAATGGATAGATAGACACGTGAACATACCTTTGAATACAAAAAAAAAAAAAAACTAAGATTATTGACATCAAAGAGAGTAAAACAAATTCATTGACAAAGCTTACAGGAGGCTCTTCACTGTGAGGATGACCCTTGGAGAGATTAACCACTGCAAGAATAGTGCTGGATATTATTGCAACGTAAGTGATTTTCTCCCATTTAGAAGCTTCCCCTGGCCACAGAAATCGAAGATACACGTTCACGTTAATCACTTCAAGAAAAACGAACCTACTATGCCTCAATCCCAAACTAGTTAGGATCGTTATATCAATCTTATGTCAATTCCGCTCAGGCCCATTTTATACTAATGACTTGTCCTTTTCAAGAAAATGTAAATACAACATAAACGCAACATAAGATCTAGAGAAAACGCATCAAGAAAAAAGAGAGCTGTATATTAATGCAAGCACAAGTGAAGAAAACGTAATTCAAATTGAGAATGAATAAAGATTACATACGGGCCTCTTCTTCGACGGAGGCGTGAGAAGAGAAAGTCCTCTTGGGAGCCGGCGTTACACGAGGAGCGCGGCCGCGGAGGGCGGAGCGAATACTAGATCTGAACATCGCCGTCGCCATTTAGGGATTTTCTTGTTCTGTGATGGTGGATTGACTTTTCCGTCTGTGCGCCCTTCGCCCCTGTTATTATTAACCAAGTTCTCACGCTTTACCTTCTCCCATGTGCATAGTCTTTTTAAGGTCCGTTTATTAATGTTGACGAAGTTTAAGGCGTCGTTTGTTTGACAATTTTTTAAAATAGAGATCTGCAGAATTTTATTTTATTTTTAAAAAAAATAAAAACTGGTTTTGGTAATTCTCAAAAAGTTAATTTTTAATTTTAAATAGCTCAACAGATTCAATTTGAAAATTCAAAACTCAATTTTGCAGAACTCCAAAACAAATATACTAATAATAATATTGTTGTTGTAATTTCTCTGATTATTATCAATACTCCTGTAGATATTTAAACAAGGCAAGCTCAAAAATTTATACAGAGTTTCTTAAAAATTACTTTACAGATTACTCAACCTAGCTCACATCTATAAAAATAGACACATATTACATTAAAGAGATATCTTGAATATTTCGTAAATTCTTGATATTCTACCGATCAAGATACTAAAACTATTGTCATTCTCAAAGTCAAGTGATCAAGTAAAGCAGTTCTTCTTCAAAATGAGTTGCCCGATGTTCTTGATAAAGGATCTTGGCTGAGTAATTAATTGCGTAACTCGAAAGGCCAAATCAAGCACCAACTAACGGAAGAAGTCGGGAGCATGTGAAAGAAACTGATAACTAGATATCTGGAGAAAGATTGAATATTGTTCATTTTTTTCTAAATTTGTTCCTCAGATATTTTTTTCATTTTGTTATAGACGGAAAGAACCTATTTGATAAACATTTCATTTTATACCTCTCATCATTATCTTTAAAAAAATATCATGTATTATATATAACACAATGAAAAGTTGTATAGTTATCAGATAATCAAATTTAGCATGTACATATATAAATATATTTTGCCCAGTGCTAATTAATCGTATAGAAAAAACATCTAATGATTCATCATGCTCTCACTCATTAATTAGTATTCTTCTCCTTCACTACCCTCTTCACCTTGCCCATACTCAGCACCCACCTCCTCATAATCTTTCTCAAGTGCAGCTAAATCCTCACGGGCTTCAGAAAATTCACCTTCCTCCATGCCTTCACCAACGTACCAATGAACAAAGGCTCTTTTCGCATACATTAGATCAAATTTGTGATCGATTCTAGAGAAAACCTCAGCAACACTAGTGGAATTGGATATCATACACACTGCTCTCTGTACCTTGGCCAAATCACCTCCGGGGACAACGGTTGGGGTCTGGTAATTGATACCGCATTTAAAGCCTGTTGGACACCAATCAACAAATTGAATGCTACGCTTGGTTTTGATAATGGATACAGCAGCATTCACGTCCTTAGGAACCACATCCCCTCGATACATTAGGCAGCACGCCATGTACTTGCCACGACGAGGATCACATTTGGCCATCATAGAAGCTGGTTCAAAAGCAGTAGTGGTGATTTCTGCCACGGAATGTTGTTCGTGGTGAGCCTTCTCAGCAGAAATAACCGGAGCATAAGACGAAAGCATGAAGTGGATCCTAGGGTATGGGACCAGGTTAGTCTGGAATTCATTCACATCAACATTCAAAGCTCCATCAAACCTCAAAGAAGCAGTGAGAGATGAGATCACCTGATTAGAAGTTAGAAAACTCATTACATTGATAACAGAAACAAAATCATACAAGGGTCAAACGGTTCAACTGACAAGGTATTGTCTGCTCTGGCCCAAATCCTGAGACCCCAAAAGTCGGACCCGAAGCAGACAATACCTTGATAGTTAGGCATGAACCGTTACAAAATGGCAGAGTTGTAAATGTCCCAATACCTGTGACACCAATCGGTTCAAGTTGGTGTAGGTGGGGCGTTCAATGTCAAGGGATCGACGACAAATGTCATATATGGCTTCATTATCAAGCAAGACAGCAACATCTGTGTGTTCCAATAGGGAGTGGGTTGACAGAACACTATTGTATGGCTCCACAACAGAGGTTGAAACCTGAGGAGAGGGATACACAGTAAACCCAAGCTTGGATTTTTTACCGTAGTCCACTGACAAACGTTCTAATAGAAGTGAACCTAAGCCAGAACCAGTGCCTCCACCAACAGCATTAAAGACCAAAAAACCCTGCAGACCAGTGCAGTTGTCTGCGAGCTTTCTGATTCGATCCAAGCAAAGATCAACTATCTCCCTTCCAACTGGTAAAGAAAAAAAAATAGAACTCTCAAGAGTTACATCACAAGTTCAAAATGAGGGCACAATTGAATAAGGTGCAGAATGTGTACTTGTATAGTGTCCTCGTGCGAAGTTGTTCGCTGCATCTTCTTTGCCACTGATCAATTGTTCAGGGTGAAATAACTGGCGATATGGTCCAGCTCTCACTTCATCAATAACAGTGGGCTCAAGATCAACAAAAACAGCACGAGGAACGTGCTTCCCTGAGCCGGTTTCGCTGAAAAATGTATTGAAGGCATCATCACCTCCTCCAAGAGTCTTGTCTCCTGGCATCTGGCCGTCCGGCTATTAAACACACAAATAATTCAGGATACATTATGGAATGAGAAAAAATCTAATTGACGGTATGAATCACTCATTTCTTAAAGATATGAAAAGACAGGAACCTATTAGTTCCACACTTATCCAATTTTCATTAGGAACAAATAGTCCATCATGAGTTAATTGGCTAAGAAAAATGAATTTAATTTTTTTATTGAAAGAAGTTTTTCTCGACATACACCAGATGAAAGATTTACATATTAACATCATTCAAGAAAACATAAAGAAAAGGAGAGGACCTGGATGCCATGTTCGAGGCAATAAAGTTCCCAGCAAGCATTGCCGACCTGAATACCGGCCTGACCAATGTGAACGGATATGCATTCCCTCATCTTTCTCTTTTTTGTCTGTGTTTTTTTTTTAATGGTATGTGTTTTGCAGAATGAGCGAGCAATAGAATCAATGAAGAAGCTCTTTATGAAGACTTCCAACGATCTCCAGAATTTGAATGCTTTGCTCTGCTCCTCCCCTTCTTCTCTGAGTCTATGGAGACATCATAAATAAATGGAGGGACAATGTCTAAAGCTAATGGACACACACCATTGGTTTTTTTTTTTTTTAATGAGGAAATATTTGTGTGTATTTTGAAACAAATTCATATTACCTGTCATTTTTATTTATTTACCTCAACAAATATTTTTTTAAAATATCTTGAAATCTTCTGCACGTTGGAAAAATAGATCAGAAAGAAGGAATATTCTAACTTTTGACTTTTGGGTGGATAAATTTCATTTTGTATTTGTTCATAGAAGTTCTCATCAAATTCCAACAAAAAATAATTCATGGATACAGAATTGAATACCTGTATATGAAAGTAAAGTTCATATATTGCAACAAAAACTCAAGGTTTAGTCGTTACAACATGAGTTTTACAGGGTCAGAAAACTTTTAGTTGAGCTACTATGTGTAGTACTGGAGTATCTAACAAGGCACTTGTTAAACCACAGCAAGCAAACTAAATCGACCTATGAAGCAGACCTACACAGACACCTAATTTCACACATTCTTTTACAGTTTACAATAGTATCAAGTTACTTAAGCAAGGACATGTTGAAACTGTGAAAAGCTAATGGATTGTTTTAGAACGAGCGGAGGGGTTATCCTTCAGCAATTCAACAGCTCTTCTCATGGAGGGCCTATTAATAGGCAATGCTGAAGTGCAAAGCAAAGCCACATCGAAAACATTTTTAATCTCTGCGTAATCGCTTGCAGATGGATTCATTCTCTGGTCAACTAGCTGGTTCAAATCAAGAATACCACTTGCGCACGTAACAATATGGCCAGTTCCTTTGTCTTTCTTAGACGATGTTGCAACCTCTAACACCCACTTGACAATGTCCTTGTTCTCTCCGAAAGAGGAGTCATTAGGCCTTTTACCAGTTATTAGTTCCAACAGTACCACACCAAAGCTATAAACATCACTCTTCTCAGTGATCTTCAGAGTGTACGCATATTCTGCAATTGAAACAAAGGAATCGAGGTTAAGTTTAAACGTGCAGCTGAAAACCTTGGATAACACATGTGCCATCCCATGAGATATTTAGCAAACTTTAGCATCTTCCTAATCGTTAAGTAGCCAAGATCAACTTAACAAACTGTTTGTCATTGCAACCGGAATGTTTTCTAGTATCAAAAGGCCATCAAAAAATTTCCATCAAGGATGTTGGTTTCTGTATTCTTCTCAGTTTCGCAAAGGAAGGGCACATGGGCAGAGTCACAGACCGGATAGTATCAGCTTTACAAAAAAGATGAAATTGTATGTCCAATCAAAGAGGACTAATGGGAGTAAATAGAATTTAAGATATTGATAAATTAGATAAATAAGTAACAATACTTAGGCTCATGTCTCTTTCAATCCTATTCTTTTAGATCAAATCTTGAATATGTTAACAAATAGGTGACAGGACACACATGACCCTCCATTTTTTATTCTTTAAAACAAATCTTGACTGTGTTAACAAACATTAGGAGACAAACTCATTCAATAATTTAATGTGATCTCAGAATTAAATATTACTACTGGTGTAGAATAAATGGTCATGCAGACTTCAGAAAACAGAGTGCCCAACTATGCTGTGATTTTACTTTGACAAATCCCAAATGAAACTCAGGATTAAATATTACAGGTAGTTAAAACTAAATAGTCATGCAAACTTCAAAAATGTGTGCCCAATCATTCTTTGATTTTACTTTGACAAATCCTCTTGTTAAACATATAATCAAGCATTAGCAAGCAAAAAAATAAATATGCAGACTTCAGAAACAGCGTCCAGTTAGAGGAATGAAACTAGATGCTACCATTAAATGGATATTATTAAGGTTTCCAATCTACTTATAAGTTTGAATCATCTCCTAAAATCTTCTCTGGCTTCATATAAAAGAATCTCAAATCAAATCAAAAAATTTAGATAGTATGTGAAGTTAACCAAACCACAAAACTATTTTTGGATGTCCTTGATATGCCAAACGCAAGATATTAAATATCTCTTCACAACAAGTTAACAAAAAAAGTTGAACAACAACAACAATTAGGCCCCGATCCTAAACAAGTAGAGCTTAGCATTATGAATTCCTGCTGTCCATATCACTTCATTTATGCCTATCTTGGTTCAATATTTTATTTTATTTTTTAAATAGTCTCCTTAGCACTAGATGTTTTCAACATTTTTTATTGGCAAATAAATTTCTATCAAGACTAGAAAATTTCTAACAGTCATTGGACCTAAAATAAATGGTGAAAAACAATAAGGAATTTAAGCTTACCAGGTGCAATGTAGCCGTAGGAACCAGCAATGTGGGACATGGCTTGTTCACTCTCCTCAGCATCCCGTTGCATTGCCTTAGCTAGCCCAAAATCAGCCACTTTGGGCCTGAAATCCTCGTCCAACAAAATGTTATTAGACTTAACATCTCTGTGCACTATTGCTGGCACAGAATCATGGTGCAAATAGGCCAATCCGTGAGCTGCTCCTACTGCTATGGCAAATCTCCTCGGCCAATCCAATAACAAGCCACCTTTTTCCCCATGTAATACATCTCCTAAGCTTCCATTTTCCATGTATTCGTACACCAACATCCTAAAGTCATCACCAATGCCAGTGTATAGTAATTTCACTATGTTTCCATGCCGGACTCTCCCTAAAGTCTCCACCTCAGACCTGAACACCTCCTCGGATTCTCTTTCCCGTTTAGCTGCCCAAAGTTTCTTCACCGCGACCATCTGCCCGTTTTTCAATTTGACCCGGTACACACGACCCGACCCACCAGCTCCAATGAGATTTTCTTCTATCAGTGCATCTAACACGTCTCTCTCTGTGAAACCGACGCGTTGGAATGCAGTAATTCTCCAAACACTTTTACGCTTGCTACGGATTGGTAGCAACTTACTGGCCTTGAGTAAGACACAAACAAGTGACCCGACAAGTATGAAGGCAAAAGCTGATAAAATACACACCAAGTACAAGCTTACACTTTTGGGTCTTCGGCATTGGGGCAGTGGCTTAAGATCCGGACTACAAAGATCCGGATTGCCCAGTAAACCTGAGACGAAAAAATCGTTATCAAACCCAAGAGGAACTTTCCCTTCCAGCCTATTATTTGATACATTGAATTTGTTGAGCTTGAGCTTGCTCAGCTCGGATGGAATTTCGCCAGAAAGCAAGTTTGTGGCAAGGTCTAAGTAGGTTAAGACTGGTAACGTCCCAAGCTCACCAGGAATTTCACCTGTCAATTGATTGTTAGCTAAATTCAATTCAGTCAGGTCATTCCAAGAACTAACTGATTTGGGAATTTGACCCTTGATCCTATTTTGTGAAAGATCAAGCTTCTGTAATGTTTTCAATCTTGTGATACACCAAGGCAACTCCCCTGATAATTGATTCTTGCTAATGTCCATGATCACAACCTCTTCCAAATTGCATATTTCTGCTGGCAATTCCCCGGAGAACTTGTTGCCGGAGATGAGAATTTGTGTCAGGCCTCGAGCATTGGAGATTGAAGCTGGAATTGAACCTTGAAAGTTGTTGTTTCGCAGTTCAAGAAATGTGTATCCATCAAATCCCCAGAAACCAGTTGGTAATTCACCAGAGAATTGATTGTTATAGATACGCACATATGATATTGAATAACACTGCCCATAGGATTCTGGGATTGGCCCATTGAACCTATTATCAAACAGGTTCAAAATCCTAAGTTTCTTTCTAGAACATAGGTTGGGAGGTAAAGAACCTTCTAGATTGTTGCCGGAGACATCAAACTCATCTAAATCTGAACTTAAACCAAAATTTTGAGGTAAAGTACCTGAAAATCTGTTGTTAAAAAGCTTCAACTGACTAAGATTTGGGTTAAGAGCTAAATTTTCTGAAATTTCGCCTTCTAATTGGTTATCATTGAGATTTAGAGATTCCAATGGCAAATGGGTAAGGGTTTCAGGTATTTTCCCGGTGAGAGTGTTCTCAGAAGCGTCAAACCTGGAAAGAGAACGAAGACCGGAAAACATGTCCGGCAATTCGCCTGAAAAATGGTTTGCAAAGAGCTCTATTTGTTGTATGGTTTTGAGTTCTCCGAAGCTTTCTGGAATTTTTCCGGAGAGATTGTTGTTCGCCACATCAAAATTCTGTATTGATTTCAGGTCTTTGATAGAATCTGGAAAATTTCCAATAAGGTTCGCATACCGAGCATAGAAAATTCGAAGCTTAACGAGTCGGCCGATTGAGGAAGGCAATGGACTTTGCTTAAACGGATTTGCAGCAATTTCCAATCGAGTCAACTCGGTAAGATTCGTCAAGAACTCAGGAATTGAACCATTGAGGAGATTGTTAGCTATATTCAGCACTTGTAATTTGGGTAAACGGCCTAAACTCGCCGGAATTTCACCGGAGAAATTGTTTGAATTAACATCAAGGATGGTCAAGTTATCAAACTTGGTAATAAACTCCGGCAGCCGGCCAACAAAGAAATTTAAAGAAATATTCAAAAAGTGTAGATGCGAACAGAGTGACCATGAGTCAGAGGAAATGGACTCACCAAAACTGTTATCACCCAGATTGAGTTTCTGCAAAGTCGAAATCCGGCAGAAATCAGCAGGAAAACGACCGGCGATTCCAAAACTTCCAAATTCAATGGACACAACCTGACCGGTTTTCCGATCACACTTAATCCCGTTCCAGCTGCAAGGCGCATTTGGAGCAGACCCGTTCCAATCAGCAATCAACCCATTCGGGTCATCGAGTTGGCCGGACTTAACCCGGAGTAAAATAGCGATATCCCGAGGCGATGAACTCGCCGGAACAATGAAGAGAAAAAAACAAATGAGTATCAGAAATTGAAGCTTCATGTAATCCATTGATGATTGAATGAATCTCCTTACCCCCAAGTCCTTAAAAAGGCAAGAACTGACTAATCACAAACATCTGTAAATGGAGGTTGAATGTTGGGAAGATAAGAGTTAGAAAGAGGTGGGGGAAATTTATGCATGGATTACAAGTGTAACGGAAACAGAGTTTAAGGAGAAGAAATAGTACTGAAAGTGTGAAGAGTGTTCACACATTAGATAAAAAAAGCTAGTATTGGACTGTAATGGCGAAGAACAAGACAAGAGTTACAGTAACTTGAAGCAGAGAGTAATGATAAGGTTTTTGGACTCAAAAATAAAAATATTTAGTACTACTATAAATACAAGGGAATTACTTCTTTTATTAATTAATATTATTACTCTAATTAATTACAAGAGTTAGAAAGAGGGAAAGCAAAATCTTGAATTTAAATTACTTCTTTTATTAATATTATTATTAATTAATTTTCTTAAAGTATGAGTCACACTCTTACTTTGACTCAAAAAGAATAAATGGAAATAAAGTAATTAAGCTTTTATCTTTTATTCTTGGAAATAAAATAAGGAATAAAAAAGGAGGATGTATCATTTCAAAATTTTAGTTGGGTTGGGTACTTTTTCGATGAATATTAGAATAGTCCTATATGACACGAATAAAAAAAAAAATTAGAAATGTGAATGGAATTTCTTTCGATTCGAAATTTTGAATTTATGGAGACAAGAACTCTTCAACATTACATTACTCGGAATCTAATATTCTATTCTAACTACACAAGTTTTAATTTTAAAAAAAAAAAAAAACTTCTGGGCTAAGATAAGTTTAGCATATATATATAATATAAAAATAATGAGGGAGAGGCACTACAAAATGATGCTCCGTTGAAGGTTTATTATCACATTTGGACTAGAATTTTTTTATTATTAACTTATTATTACTGTCATTATATCATATTATATAGAGCAAAAAAAGAAGAGGTTACTTTGGAAATCTAAAATACTTGTGTATCAACTATCAAGTGCACAAAAGATTAGTTTTATTTTGTGTTTGTCCTCTTTGGCTTTGTTTTTATTTTCCTGGCAAGTGTTCCCAATTTTAGAAAAATAGTATCCATCAAACTTGATTTTTTCATGAATATTTCCCGTTAATTACTTTAAAAAATTAGCTAATCCTTGCATTAGTTATAATGATTGCTTCATTAAATTGCTCTCTATTTCTCTTTTAGGTATGGAAAAATTCTTTTAGAAAGTAGTACTATCTTACCTCCGTTAATTTTTAATTGTCATAGTTTCCTTTTTTTAGAGTCAAACAATAATAACTTTGACTAACATTTTATGATGTATTTTTTCATCATATTGATATGCCACAAATTGAAATTTATAGTACTTTTTTTATAGTTCATCATATCTAAATTTTTTGTTTAAAATATTGAAATGTAATCTAATTTAACTTTAAAAGTTAGTCAAATTAACTTTTGAAAAGCATAACATGACAATTAAAAGTAGACGTAATATTCATCATTTATTACTAAAAAAAACTTTAAAATGGATGAGAGAGGTATTTTATTAGAATTCGAATTTCTTGAAATAATCTGTTATTTTAGAAATGAAAAACGAGAATTCATTATTTTCCCTTTTTTCTACTTATCTATTTTATTTTCCAATATTACTGTAAAAAATATAATAATTTCATAAAATTTATTGTAAAAATATAATATTTTCCAATAGAGAATAAACCGTTGTTTTCTGGAATAAAAAATTTATATGCTTCATACCGGCGTCGAATCATAAGCGTTGAATCCTATAAAAAAGCCATTACAATTTACAATTGATCGATTATTATAGAATTTTGTTTAGACTAATATAGTACTAATTTGGTTCCCATATTTGTATACTTCGATAGATTTAGGAATTTAACTATCACTTCCTAAAACTAGCCAATTGATTAATGATTTCAAACATTATTCAAATCATTTTTTCCCTAGATTGCACTAGGTAACTTTAGCATTTTAATGACTCGCGCTTCATCTCAATAAATAATTACAATAACAATAATTTGGCATTGACATGATGTTGATGTCATTCTTGCATCATAAATTATCCACAAAGACCACTGATTAAGATTTGAATGGTCAGTGGTCAAAGTTAGGAAAAAGATGATTCACTTGAGTCAAATTTACTTTTAAGTCAGTTTTTAATTTTTAAAAGTGTTTGACAAATATAAAAATAACTTAAAATAAGTCAAAAAAATAACTTAAAATAAGTTAGAAAGTGTTTGACAAGGTTAAAAATAACTTCAAATAAATTTAAAATAAATTAAAAACCAAAAATAGATCTCCCTTACTTTTTATTTTTTTATTTAAAAATTATTTAAGTTTAACTTTTTATTTTCAACTTAAAAGCTACTTCTTTTTTTAAGCCAATTCAAACCGTCTCTAAAGCTTTTATTACTATGTAGGATTGGGAAAAAGACGGAATCACAGGAGTCAAAGTTATATTTAAACCGCTTATAATTTGTTTTTAAATTCATTTTTTATTATTGAAGTTGTTGTTAAATTTGAGATATACATTTAAATATAAATATTATTTTAAATAGTTTTTTTAAATAATATAACCAATATAGTTTCATGAATAAATATTTGAAATTTATAATCTCGCCTATTAAATATATTGTAATTGCACAAAAAGGACATAAGATGTCAGTTGGAATTTATTAGGAAAAATTATATAAATACATAACTTAAGATATCATAATCTCTAAAATTTTCTATCATTTAAAAAAATTACAAAAATCTCCTCTCGGATACATCCATATCCCCTCTTGGATACTTCTCTATCCTCTCGGATACATTCCGATCCCCTCGGATTCATCTCTATCCCCTCTCAAATACATCCTTCCCATTAAGTAATTGATACATTCCTATCCCCCTCGGATTCATCTTTATCCTCACTCGGATACATTCTCTCATTAAGTAATGTATCATTTGTGAATTGCAATGTATCGTACAACCTATGAATATATTCGAAATAAATGCAAAATCTGAAATTCTTATAATTGAAGAAACCTTCTAAATAAGATGTAATTAGCTCCAAATGTATTGAATTCCTATAACTTATACTTCATATTTGTTAAGAAGTCCTACATCGATAGGGAGATAAAAATTAGTCTTCTTATATGGACTCGGACAAACCTCTCATCATGAGCTAACTCTTGGTATATATCTTTATAATATTAACGGCTCTGCAGTGATGTTATCTTATAAGTGTCGTGGTACTCGTGATATTCACATCTCATACGAGTGTTGATGTGTGCTTTGAAATTTGAGACATATTTTAATTGGGCAGACATTATAATTGACAAAAGGCAAATGTTTTTTTTACAATTATAGGATTTTTAACTAAAAGACTATAGCAAATTTATCTCATTTTTCACTAATAGATAAAATAAAAAAATACTTTTCAACTTTTTAGAAATACATATTCCAACTTATTGTATTTTTTAAGACTTATCGAAATTATAATTAAAATAGATGGAAGGGGAAATCTTTTCGAGAGACCTTAACTAAGACTAAATCAAGCTAAATCCTAGTTTCGAGTTGTAATAAGTTATTGTATCATATTATATTTCTCAGTTTAAGTAGTATTTAATAAAAGAATTTCGATTAAAGTACTGTACTAACTAATTGAGAAGTGAGGAGAATCTATAGAAAACATTATCCAGAAATGGGTTTCAAGAGCCAAAGTCTTAAAAGTTGTGTGAAATACTTTTTTCTTCAGTTGTTGTGTGACAAATACTAGTATTATTATACAAAGAGAAATTAAGGTATTTTGAAAGAGACAAAACAACTAAACGTCGCCGTGACGAGTAAGTTGATTAGTACAAATATTTAATATAATATATATAGGCTTTACTTATGGGTTAGCATAGGCCTTAGGGTTTAGAAAATGTTAGGAACCAAATTCTTGTTAAGCTAAGTGAACAAGTCTCCGAGGATGGTTAGATTGACTTAAAAGTTGATTAAATCTATTTGTAAGTCAGTTTTTGACTTTTAGAAAGGATGTTTGGATTAACTTAAAAGTTGATCAAACTTATTCGTAAGTCAGTTTTTGTCTTCTATAAGTGTTTGACAAATATAAAAAATGACTTAAAATAAGTCAAAAATCAAAAGTAGGGTCTCCTCCTACTTTTTATTTGTTGACTTATAAATTATTTCAGTTTGACTTTTTTATTTTTGACTTAAAAGCTACTATTTTTTAAGCCAATCTCAACTAGCTCTAAGTTAAGTGACTTTCTAAGTGAATTATTCAAAATTGAGTGACCATTTGATATACAATCTCTTTTTACTTGTTTAATATTTGATTTAACACACTTTATGATGAATTATAAATAAAATAATAATTTTACTATATCAATCATTAAATACAATTAATTAAATATTTTGAAAAAATAATTATAGTTAATAATAAAAATAAATTAGAAATTAAGTAATGCACTATCTCTTAATTTTAAAAACTAAATAAATAAAAATAAGTTATTATTTTTAATATAATGAACAAATAAAAAAGGGCAAGAGTATCTTGCATGATAAATTGACAATTCGCATTGACATATTTCAACAATCACAAAAGGGGAAGTGATAATTAGAACTTAGAAGTAAGTAGTTGAACTAACAATGACCCCTTATAGCCTATAGGGGGCTGCTAATCTATCCGTCTAATTTTGTTGCCACACAAGTCAATGATGAATGATCATCTAGTAGTATTATACTATATATTTTGGCCAAACACAACCCTTAAATTTATCCTTAAATTTTATTTTGGTACTTTAATTCAATTTTATGTTCCATTTTAACACAAAATGCTGACTTGACATATTGTTGTCATCTCACCTTTAACAGGCGCGTGATGAATTCCATTAACCTTAATATTTGACATTTTACCTATTTAAGGTTAATGGGATCCATCACGCGCCTGTTAAAGGTGAAATGACAACAATATGTCAAGTCAGCATTTTGTGTTAAAATGGAACATAAAAATTGGAGTTAAAAGGTTAAAATGGTACAAGATTGAGTTGGAGTATTAAAATGAAATTTAAAAACAAGTTTAAGGGGCTGTACATGTGTTTGGTTTGACACCGTATCTTAGTCTTGTTCCATTTTAACTCTTCAACTCTATTTTATATACCATTTAAACACAAAATGCTAATTTTGTCATTTTTTTTATTTATGTTCTTCATTTTCACTTTTTCATTTTTGAAATCAACGTCATATCTTTAAAAAAAAATGGAAAAAATGAAAAATATACCCCCGAACTATCGTAAATGGTATGCAGATACCCTCCATCATACTTTAGGGACATTGGTGCCCCTGTCATCCAAAAACTAGAGCATATATGCCCTTCACTCTAACGGAAGACTAAATAGGGACACATGACACAATCTTATTCGTCGATCCGATATTTAATAAATGTCGGGTCGGTGGTTAAGATTATGACACGTGTATGTCTGTTAGTATAAAGGGTATATATGCTCTAGTTTTTGGACGGCAGGGGCACCAATGTCCTAAAAGTATGACGGAGGGTATCTGCATACCATTTACGATAATTTGGGGGTATATTTGTCCTTTTTCCCCCAAAAATTTAACGGATGAACATCATTTTTCAATTATTTTTTTAGAGTTTCTCTACATTATTATGTGAAAAAATAACCGACGAAAGTGTGTTGTTTTTCCTTTTGAAAACAATTAATTAAATTAAATGACACCACATATTTTTTTTTCCATATCTAATCTATTTGGATTTAATTCAAATACCAACTTTCTAATTTTTCATCAACTAAATACGAGTAAAAAGAACTCATGTTCATTGCTAATTATTAACACTACAAAAAAAACGCTAAAACTCGACACACTTCGTTGGGTTGTCATTGATTTTTTTAAGAAAGAAAATCGACGCACTATTGAAGGTTTAATCTTTTATTTTATTTTTAAAAAAAATATTTTTTTTTTTCTCTCACGCTTAGAAAAAGTGTGATGCACACACTCTGCCACATCACTTAAAGTGCCTAAATGAAACATAAAAATTGAAGTTAAAAAATTAAAATAAAACAAAATTAAATTGAGTGTCAAAATAAAATTTAGGAACAAATTTAAGGTCTTCATATGTGTTTGGTCATATACTTTAGTCACATGCTATATCATATTATATCCTACGACTAATAGTGAACTTACAAATTACAATAATCTAAACAAAACCAGTACAAAAATATTATTTCAGTCATTCTTTTCAATTGTTTATGGGCCAGTTGATGGACCCCTGGCTATGGAGGGTAGTAACTCTCGAGTCACCTAGCTACTGGTCCTTTAAATTTAATAAAAGTGGTGATGTTCTTTGGACCAGAAAAACACGAAAGAGGTTTTTTTTTTTTTTTTTAGTTTAACAACGGTGGGACGAGGAAAATTTGAACTTTTTATACAGCCTGATGGATCTTTATACTTGTATGCGTTTGTATTTCAAATCCCCTATTCAATACTTTGTCAACTAAACTCTTAAAATCGTTAAAACACTATATTTTAAACCATTTTCTCATTAGATCACCGTGTGTAATTCAACCTCTTACACATGTAATTTCATGTCATTTTTCAATGACACATAAGAAATTAAATATTAAGAAAATAAAAAAATCAAATATTTAACTTTGTAAATTCGAATTTTTTTTAAATAGTCATGTTCTTCAATCTTCATATATGCTCACAATTTGAGCATCAAATTATGCCAAATAGATGAAAAATTCTTCTTTATTTGACTTTAAATTTCAACTACAAGTTCACTAACACAAATTCAACGATCTTCAATCACAAATTTGAATTAATTTCACAAATTTATAAGACCCATTTGTTGTTCTTCAAGCTTTCTCAAGCTTATCAATGGAGTTTTCAACTTTTTCAATACCCACCATCACCCTTTACGTTAATGCATATCATACCTCCTCTTTGAATCTAACTAACACAAACAATGGTTTCAACTTTTAAAATAAAAAAACATTAAGATTTTAGAAAAATGGGGCTGAGAAAAGAAATTAATGGCGGGGTTTTGATTTGTTGCAAAGAGGAGAGTGGGTTGAAGAAGAAAAAGAAAGTGTATGGCTGGTGATTTCAAAGAGAAAAAAAGATATTTTGTTGAAGAAGAAGAGAAGAAAGTTTAGGGTTAGGGGTCGAAGAGTGTTGGAGAAGAAGAGAAATTGGGGCGGGGTGGGGTGGGATGAGAGAGGGTTAATGAAGAAATAAGTTTTTTAATAAAAAACAATATTTTTAATAAGTTTAAGGATCTAGTTGATAAAGTATAGAATAAAAGAATCAGAATACAAACTCATACAAGTACAAGAGTCTATTAGATCATTTCGAACTCTTAATGAACTAACTTTTGATATTAAGTTAGATCCGAAATCTAATTAACATACTAGGTTTGAACAGAAAATGAGGAAAAATAAATTTTAATTCGTAAGAAAAAAGATCTTTCTATTTGCTTATCTTATTCTTGAATTACCACATAATAAGGTGATGATTCGTGTTTTTTTTTTAAAAAAAAAGTTTCTTTCTCCATTGCTTTTAGCTTGGAAATGTAAATATTGGTTTTCTTTTCCCAGCTAAAGCAAAAGGAGAAGAAAAGAAATTTGTACGTTTTATGTGTCCTACTTTCCAAGCGCATTACAAAAGCAATAAAATCTTTGCAAAATTCTCAATTTTTTAGTGTAGTGTAACAAAAGGTGAATGTCCTTTTGATCAGCCATTCACAATATGCATAAGTGACATGCTTAAAGTACTTTAAAACAAAGACTAATTAGTTGTGACTTTTTATGAACAAACAAAAATATCCAAATGGAGAATGGTTTTTGCAAAATGATTATTTCATCAATTTACTTTGCATAAAGAGTCATCTTATAGTCAAATAACTTTGAAGAAAAAATAATTAAATAGATGCATCAGACATGACCCCATGGCCCATATTGAGCAGTCAATGTTGACTTATAGTGAGCTTTATATGCCTCGTCTTTTTACTCTACTCTTGGAGTTTAGTACCTATAGCAATGGGGATGATTAGGAGGGTGTTCATTCGAACTTATATAAAATTAAATGATATATATAATGTATTTTGTTTTTATTAGTGTGTATAAGTAGATTTTGAATCTCTAAATATAAAATTAGATATTGACTTAGATATTTAGGGGTTCAAAATTTATCTTTAGACTTCAGATTCAAATTATTAACAATATATTCAATTTTCGAACCAAAATACTGAATTCGCTACTGATGGCAACGTTGGAGCTAGTCTGGGAATTTTGGACAAAATTGAAGAAAAAATTCCTGTTTGGATGTGGGCTATAACACTAGAACGTGGAGTTATTTTCTTTTCTTGAAAAAGAAAAGCAAGATCTTAGCTTACTCCAGAATTGACTAGTAAGTAGTAACTCAATGACACAATATAGTACGCCCTCCGTTTCTTTTTATATGTCACTTTTTTACTTTGCACTTGCATTAAGAAATAATGTAACTTTACCCTTCTACCCTTATTTAATGGTTTCTTAAGTCAACTTTATAACAAATGATGAATACATTTTCAAGATTAATTAACTACTCAATCAAGGGTATAATATGATAATTTATGTATAAATTTTATAAAATAACATGTATTGTGATCCAGCTATTTATAGAAAGAGACAACATATGAAAAGGGACGGGAGTACAATTTTATCTTATAGCAGTATAGTTCGAGTGTCAAAAACTTGTTTTCCTACTATGAAAAAAAATTCTAAAATAATAAAAATCTGCTGTTGATCCCAAATGCTCAAGCCCAATAATAGCTCTACGCACAAGCGAAAAAAATGGCAACATTATCCAGTATCCCAACTTGTGGCCCAAACAAAATGAAAAAGAAGACTAGATAACCATACAGGCAGGTCCTGGATAACATTATCTGGGTGAAGGTCATTTGCAATTTTGCCCCTATATTGTGCCGGTCTTTAATTTTTGCTAGCCATAAATACCCTTTTCACGTGACATTTATATATTTAATATCTCACGAGTTATGTTGCACATCATAAAAGAAGCTTATGTCAGGTGAATGTTTGATTGCTAAGGGTAGAAATTAAAGACCAGCTCATTATTCAAAACGAAAATAGTGTAATAAATGTTTGGGTGACTCATTATTTCAGAAATGATCAGCAGCATTCTTGGTATTGGGTAAAAAAACAAACCTTGGTTTCTTTTTCTCGATTTGACTTGGATTATCGATTTATTGAGATTTATCAATATTCTTAGTACAACCCTTGTATTGAGGACAAATATAATTTAGCCACCATTAAACTTGTACTATTAAAAAAAATCTGCAAGAAGCTTATACTTTCGGCGCTTCACCAAACTCACCACTCACTCTACGTACAACTGTACAAGTAATATAATCATGTTTTTTCTTCGATAGCTACAAATAATTAATTATGAGACAGTCATTACCTAAACCAACAATAAGCATATATATAAAAGCATTGTTTAATTTGCACAAGATGATCATTTCATCAAATTGCTTTTTGTAAAGAAAAGTTATCTTTTTAAAATCCTTCTAGAAAAACTAATAGAGTAGATGCACACGATCGAAATGTTAATTGTCCCATTCATATATAGTACCAACATAATTATTCTAATCATATCAGCAGTTTAATGTTGACTTGATAGCTTCTATGTTTTTTTTTTTTCTTCCTTTTACTGTTCATGGGAGTTTGGAACGCTATATATGACAATTGATATGATACTAAACTTCACCCTATATATCTACTTCGAATAATTTCTTTTTCTAGATCAGCATGAAATTCCACAACTTTTGGGAAAATTCTTGTTTGAGCGAGTGTAAACTATACTACTAATGCTTGTTCATATAGCTAGAGTATAGTTTAAGGGAAAAAAGTTGAATAATAAATAAAACACAAATAGAATTAAAATGGAAGTTCCGTCAATTGAAATGACCACCTAAATTGTTATTGCTCTGGAGTCTGGCCCAAACAAAAACTCAATCAACTTTGGGGCCCAAACTCAATGAAAATCTGACTAGCATAATTTCCACTTATTTGCATCTTGAAAAAAATATTTCGGATGTGTTAGCATCGGTACGTAGGATGATGTCTTCGAGGGGGCAAATAAGGATAAGTTCTAACTTTTCTCATACAATACTAATACTATTTGTTATATGATCAAATAATAAATATTGTATCACCTTCGAAACACCGTTAGTAAACCACAGCCAGCACCTTAATGTAAATATTTATATATATCTTCCATATTCCCTCAATCACTGTCTGTGGTTCACTCCACGTCAAAAGACTATCTTCCAAAGAAAATTTCTAAATAATTACTTGTCCATCTCCTTTCAAAAAATGAGTTCGACCTTTTTTTCCCTTTAAAGTTTAGATTAGATAGAATGTATGAGGGACCAATGAGCCACCATGTTATGCTCTTAGCCAGCAAACCATCAACTACTTTAACAAAACATAAACCATTTTCTTTGGGTACGTACTATATACTTCACCAAACACACCACTTCTATCTAGAATGGTATTCATGTTTCTGCTTTAAGTCGTTACAAATCATTAATCCGACAGTCATACCTAAACCAATAGCTACTATAACGAAAATAATTTTTAACAGTAATAAATATGTACATTAACAAAGCGGCAATTAAGTTATTGTTGTCAATGAATTACCACTAAAAATCATTTTTGATATAGTGACCCATCAAAACATATTTTAATCCTTTTATTTTCTTCCACAAGGTTCGCATGGTACAAATAAGGTATATAGATTATGATAAGACATTCAGTCCAGTTATTAAGACGCCTGTCATTACTGACATATATATATATATATATATCTTTATTAAGTAAGTATTACACTGCACAAAAAGGAAGTTGATTTAATACAGTACATTTCTCGTTTAATTGATATTCCATTACTAAAACATAAAATTACAGAAGAGAAGTATGTTAATAAACCATTGCACGTGTCCTTAATATAACGCTAGTTATTTGTGTTGTTTAATTAAAGTCTATAAATCAATCATGTATATTATTAGTATTGTGCAATCCAACAGAAATCCTCAGAGCACACAAAATGAACTTTTCTTTAATAAACTCGTTTTGCACATTTTGACTAATCATCAGTACACCTTACCACTGTGTCCGGCACCAGATAAACAAAATCAAGATTAATGTAAAACTGAATTAAATCGCATATGAAGATCGAATGAAACTGAATATTGAATCTTGCGTCATAAAGATTTGAAGAAATCCGTTGGATGTGCTAATAGACTGAATAATAAAAATAATATAGATATATAAGGAAACTAGACTACGTATGACTACCTACAAACCTTTTATCGATTATGACCTTCAAATCTTTCTATTTAGGGTCACATTCTCAGTAAGCTACATGTGTGTCATGTACTGTGTTGGATGTTGTAAGATTCACATGATTATGAGACTTGGTAAAATATAATATTGGCCACAATAATATCCAATATTTGCGATAAGACACACAAGTTATCCAAATTAAGTGTCAGCCGGCTCTATCTCAATTTGCAGTTTACGAAGGATTCAGACCACCCGTACTTCTGTTAAATCCATCTCATATATATATTGATTTTTGACATGGAACTGATAACAAAAGTAGCTCCAACCAGGCATTTTTTTTTAATTTTTTTTTAAAAATAAATTGATTTATAGCATCTTCACTGGACATTTGCAGTGTGTAACAGTTGAATTGATAATTTAAAACTGCAGTTTGTTAGTGATAAAAACGTTAAAGGTTGAACTCATCAAAAAATAAAACAATCATAATAGGCCTCTGTTGCAAACTTGAAGTCATCATAAGAAAAGAATACAATTAACATTCAAGAAAATATAGGTTGTGAATACAATTGTTTTACTTTGATTTGTTTATACTAAACAGTGCTTTAATTCACTCATCTTTAGAACAAAAATTAATTATAACATCTAAGAAAAGAAAAGGATCAAGGAAAACTAGAGGATAATAAAAGAAACAAGAAATTAACAGTAATAGCAGAAAAAACTACTAGTATATTATATTGCCTGGCTCCATCTGTGTGCCTCGATCTTTCCAAGCTTAAAACATTAATTAAGAGAAGAGTGATTGTTAATTTCTTCAGTGGCATTGATAGGCTTTAGCCCTTCTCCCTCAGACGATTAATTGCCAAAAATATCATCTTTCTAATATATATTCATACACACTAATTACAAAATCAAAATCTCTCCCTTGGGAATGGAAGAAGAAGGACAAAGACAAGGGCGAGCACCAATTTATAAGGACCCCAGCCGGAGAAAAAGGAACTTTTACTTTTCTTTTCTTTTTCAAATTTTTGTTAGTATAAATAATCTTCTCTAGAAATATTGTTACTCTCTGTCCAAAAATACTTGTTCATTACTTTACATACTTCTTAATAAACTAAAGGATAATTTTATGTGTAAAATTATCCATTGATTTCAGGACAAGTATTATTAAACATCCCAAAATAGTATGGTGGACAACAATTGTTGGACGGATGGAGTATTAAAGTAATACTCCATTTGTCCCTAATTACTTGTCCACTTTTTTTTTTAGTTGTCCATAATTATTTATTCATTTTGACAAATAAAGAAAAGACAATTTCTTTTACCTATTATACCCTCAATTAATTACTTTTAAAAAGGTAGAATTTCCTGAAAACCTTAAATTTTTAATTCATCCACTTCATAATTAATAGGGATAAAATGATAAACTCATTATATCAATTATTGTTTTCTTAGTAGGTGTGTTAATTTAAAAGTGGACAAGTAATTAAGGAAGTATGCGTAAGAATATTCAACATATATTGAGTACCATTGAGCATGTTGTTTTTATTAAATTTAATTTTTATACACAAATGTTTTTAAAATTTTTAGACGATGATATTGGAGTCAGTAACATAACAATAATACAATAGAAACGGTGTATAATGACATAAATACATATATTATATAGAAATGATTTATGTTATAAAATAAAGTATTAGAAATTAAATAACAAAGAAATGAAGCGAAAGAGCAGTAATGTTTTCCTTCTAATCTTTCGATGCATGTGTACAACTTCATCAAATAAGTGGAATATATATAAGGTAGGAGTGTGTTTGTAATCTTTCAAAATCATGAAGAAAATCTTTAAAATCATGCTTAAATCCTTAAAAGTCATAAAGTGTGAATTTACTATGGAACATCCACATTTCATTATTTACAACAATTTACTCAATTTAAATATTTTTTCATTCTCACATTATACTCTTCTTTCAAGTACTGGTTCATTATTTTCAACAAATATTTGCTTTTGTTCTTCACGATTCTTATTTTTTCTCCGTGTCGGCCGGATTTTGTTAAAAGCACCAGCCGCATATTCTAAAAGTAAAACCACGCGCTTGTTTAAGAAAAAAGGAGAAATGATTAAACAAAGTGAAAGAGCGGAGTAGGTGTAATACAGCATTCGCTGAAAGTGGGAAAAGCGTAAGGGGAGATAACCGCTTCTTTATATGATGCTCCAATTCAACCCATCAATCATCATATGTCTTACTACTTTTATACTATTTTATGGGCCCATTAAAGTTCTACATGCAACTCTCTCTCTCTTCAAAACAAAAAGTCACAAGACCATGATTTGGAGGTGGACTCCCTCTTTTTCTGTTCTCTTTCTTTGTCTTTTTACTTTGTTTCGAAACGATAAAATTAGCTTACGTAAATATTATGGAAAAATTAACAACGATACAAATACTTGGTTTTACTGTCATTCTTTATGATTTTCCTAAGTTGATAAGTTTTTGCATGTCTATCTACTTTAAAATAATTTTAAATAGAGTCTCAAGTTAGGTTTATCATTTCAGACAAAATGTCTCATGTTTCATATAATTAAAATTTAATCATTTTTATTTGAACTTGAGACACCACAAAACTTGTTCCAAGGTAGTATACATGCAAAAAAAGTCAGTATTGTATACAAGTTAAATAGTGGTGTTAAAATAGGGTTTTTGTGAAATTTTTACGGTCCATTTTTTATTAGCTCTACTCATTTTGATCTACTCAATTCAATTCTATTTGTTTAATATATATATTATGTACAACTTTAATTTTTAATAAAGAAACAAAGTTGGTGATTTTAATTTTTCACGGGTCAAAATTGTTCAATAAATTCAGTTCAATAACACCGAGCTAGAAATTTGATGATTTTAATTTTTTTAAAAATCTTATAGCTCAAATGGTTAACTACCTAAATTTTCACCTTATTTATTTGCCTTTCACTTACTTCCATTTTCTTTCACTGTTTAGATTACAAATTTATAGTTTCTCTCTCAAGTCGTTCAATTATATTAGGTTGATTTTCTACCCCAAATGATGATGATAATTACAGAAAGTTATATTCACAAATATAGTGACATGTGATGTGCATTGGTCAATTTATATATTATGATGTGATCTAAACTTCGTTTGCTTTCATATTTTTCTTTTGATCACTCTGTCATATCAAACGAACTAAATTTTGCATCTTAGCACACATAGATGAGACGGCCAACTTCCTTGACAGTGAAAGGAGGGACAAAATGCTCTTTATACTATATCAAATTACATTAATTTATTATAATAAAATCATAAATTAAGATATTAATATATTTAAATTAATCACGATCAAAAAATAAATAAATATATATATATATTCAAGGGTAGGGCGGTAATGTGCGTTAGACATCAATGATATCAAAACAATAAAAAAGACAAGACTTATCATGTGCTTCTTTGAAAACAAACCTCCCACAATAGGACTTTCACTTTTTCTAGAAACTCATCACTATCTTCTAAACTCATAAAACAGAATGAGAAAAAGAAACTGATATTTATCGTCGATGTATTTTTCTAACGCAAGTTATTAAAGTGAACACTCCCCTAAAAAAAAAATTGAGCTAATACTCATATGAGCTACGCATTAATTTACAGTGACGGACAATTTACATGTTTTTTTTTAATACTAAAATGATTATAGTATCAATTAGGACTTATCATGAGTCCTAATTTGATTACTGGGTCTTATTATTACATTAATTCATTCATTTGTAAAGGCTTCGTTATTGGGAAAATTTATAAAATGAGCTAATACTTTGCCTAATAGATTTACTCAAAAAATACTTTCTCATATGTAAATTGACTGTTTTTTACTTCTTCTTTTTTTAGTGCCATTTAGGAAAAAAAATAAAAAATAAAAATCGAGATAAGAAGTTAAATGGGAAAATTACTTGGGCTCACCATAAACGGATCCCTTTAAGAGGCGATGGTAATAAAGCCCAAGAACAGAACAACAACTTCAAAATGTAAAATAATACTGTTATTTGAAACACAGCCAAAATCTACTATACATTTAAAATTTACTCACTTTATTACTGCACTTCTTCTCATCAACTCCCCCCACCCCTCCAAAAAAAAGTTATTATTTTATTGCTTTTCATAGTTTATCATAAAAATTGCATTTAAATTTTTTTGGACACTGGCCTAAAATTCTAAGAAGCAAGACTTTGTCTCACTTTTAATTAAGCTCAATGTCTTAAAGTGGTAACTTAGCGCACTTTGCCACTAAAATGGATCTAGCTTAGTGAGATTCATATTCCATTGTCAATTTATCTATGATTTTAGTGAAATGGGCCTTCTCTCTGTCCATAATTCTTTGTTCATTCCTTTTTTACATTTGCAGTTAAGATAATGGAAATTCTAGGTCTAAATTCTTCTAGTTGGTGGGCTTTGCTTATTCAACAACAAAGATTGTTAAAGTGGTCTTAAGAGTTAACTTCACTCGGTTGGTACATAGCAAATGCTGGGTTCGGTAGAACATGGTATAGGGATGGCAATGGGCCGGGGCGGATGCGGGGAGGGGATTATTTAAGGTTATGCGGGGCTGGTTGGGGCGGATTTAAGGCTATGCAAGGCGGGGCGGGTTTAAGATTGTGCGGGGCGGAGTGAAGTGGGTCTTTTTTAAACTAATGCAGGGCGGGGTGGGTTGCGGGTATATGTGATTTTATGTGAGTTTAAATTTAATTTTAATTTTTTACATGTTATAAGAGTGATAGAGCATTATTTATTTAGATAATTTCTTTAAAGCTACTAAAATATTCAAGATAGTAAATGAAAATGTTCCAATAAAAAATAATTCAATTTCTTACATGTTTTCCAATTGACCTTTAAAAAATAAAATTTGAAGTCACTATCCTATTAAATTAATACAACTTAATGAAAAAAATGAATTTATTTTTATGAATTTTATTTATAATATCAAACTTAACTAGAAAAAGAAAATATTAAAACAATTATGCGGGACGGGTTCATAGGAACGGGTCTATGCAGGGCAGGGTGGGGCAGGTTGAAAATGAAAAAAAATGTTATGCGGAGCGAGGCGGATTAAAATTTTTACGGCTTAAGCTTAATCCACCGTACTCTGCTCCACACCGCCCCATTGCCATCCCTACGTGGGTCTCCAGAACCCGATATCATAGGTTCAAGTCCGATTATTTGGCCTGCTGCATTCTTGTTGAAGAAATAGAAGCAAATCATGTTTCTTGACCCATTATTGGGTTGCTTAAGATTTAGTTTGTTGTTTGGACACCAAGAGTGGTAGCCCAAAATATTTTGCAACTTTCTTTTACTATAATAGCCCAATGTTCTTTCTCACAAGTTCTTAAAAATTTAGCTTCTCTTGATCCTATTTTGTGTTGCTCTTTAATTTTGACCTCTTTAAAATTAAAAAAATAAAATAAAATCGTAGTGCATACATTTGTATTTTCACAACATAATATTCCATAAGTTACTCTCCCCACGTCCTTAAAGTACTAATGTCCTGCTGCGCTAATTAATTAGTTCATTTGTTAAGAATAAAATATTAAAGATCAACCTATTTTAAGTCAAATCGAGCAATTAAAATGTCCAATGTGTGGAATAGAGTTGTCAAAAAGGGCCGGCCCAGCCCCACCCGGCTCAAGTCTCGCGGGCCAAGGAATTTCAAGGGCTAGGGTGGATCTGCCCTTCATTTGGAAGGGCCTGAAAATGCTCAACCAAACCCAACCCTAAAAGGGCCGAGGGCTGGGACGGGCTATCCCTTCTTTTTTTCATTTTTTTCATAGTTGTCAGTTGACACCAAGTCAAAGGTCATGTTTATGTATTTTGCCTTAGAGAAATGACTCAAAATAAGGTTCAATCAGGTGGTTTTGATGTATCTGGAGCAGAGCTATAAGCCTAAGTACAGATTCGACTGAATTTAATAGTTTTAATTCAAATTGTATATTTATATTTAAAAAATTATTCAATAGATTCAAGAATTAGATTTCACTTAAAGTCTAAAACTCAATATCCATAAAATTGAAATTCTAACTCTACCTCTGTTAAGTCTCAATTTGACCCTATCCATAGACATCAGTCATTATGCATGAACTGATAAGTTTATAGGATTCTCTTCTTGTCCCTACAAATTACTTTAACACATATGATAGATGTTATTCAAAGTGGGAAATTGAATATTATTTACACAGACACCTGCTGGTATCAACTATAAACTAAATTTTAATATTCGTCTCCGTCAACCAAAATTTTATGGTGCATCCATCAAATATCTATGACCCATTGTAAGAAAAAAATAATTAAAAAATAATTTGGTACAGTAAGCTCTCGCTATGCACGAAATTTAAGATAAAATCGAATTATAAAAAATTATTATATATAATTTTACAAAAGACTATTTTCACGTGATATCAACTTTCGTAAGGGAGGGGTAGGAGGCAGGTAGAAAAGCAATATATGATGAGAAAGCTTGTACAACTTGATATTGTTTTTAACTTTTGACTCATAATTTGTTCTTCCTGCTTCCCTACTCCCCACTCACTAATTTTTACTGTGCTTTCGAAACTCAAATCCATCATTTACCTCTTTTCAAAAATATCTGATTGATTTCCAATATTTTAAGGAATCTTAAAATTAATTTAGCATAAGTAGAAATATTTGGATGGCGCATTATAATTCGACCCATACTGCAGTGCTTTACTGTGTCAGCTCCCTTTTTGGTGTGAACAGAAATGGCCTTGCATTAGTTGGTGATTAATAAAGTGCCAATCTAAAATAATGACTTCTTTTTTTATGGCAGAAATGGAGCCCAATTTCCATATCTAGGTGCCATATTTTACTCCGGAAATTACATTTACCAATCTTTGAAGATGATTGGTCTTGAATTTTGAGATAAGTATAAAAAACATACTTAGGTTTGTTTGGTCATGCGATATGGTATCATGATATAAAAATATGATATGATATCATAATATGGAATTATGAGATGAAATTGAAGTTTTGTTTGGACATGCGATATGAAATTTTTGTGTTATATATTTTTTCATAAACATGAGAATCCCATAAGTTGTAAAACTATTAAAATAGCCCCAATTGTTTATTCAATCTTATCAAATAAATTTTTTTTTATAAAATCGCATAATAAATTATTACAAAGCTATTTGTTTACCACTTTAAGTAACTGTTTCATCTAACTTTAATTCATCAAACTTTAATTCAATTAAAAAAATTGAACATAAATTGTAGTGTACTAGTCTTTAATATAATCCTCTCACATAGTACGGAAAATTTCCTCACGTTGAACTTGCATTTCTCGATCATGTGACCGAGTAGACGAACCAACATTGTTACTTTGAGTTGTATTAAATACTAAATGGTAGAAGTAATAAATTAGGTGTTGAAAAATGAAGAGAACAAAATTATTACTCAACAATCGGTTGGTGTGAGTTAAAGTGACTATATGTTGGTGAGAATAATAAATTTTATGTCGGTGAGAATAATAAATTTTAAAAAGTAATGATGTGATTATAAATTTTATTTACATATGAAATAAATGGTTAGTACATATAAATGTGGGGCTGTTTTAACAAAATATAAACTTGTGGATCAATTTTTGTATTAAAAACATCTCAAATCATGATATGGAATTCTCATATCATGATTTTTAGAGAATATGGAATCACATCTCATGATATGGAATCAGTGTAAAATCGCACGTCTAAACGCTGATTCCATCTCACGATTTCATATCGTGATATGGTATCGCATGGCCAAACGCCTACTTAGTTATATCTAAACATACTTGAATTTTTGAGTTTCATATCTAAACTATTGAGAGTGTGAGTTTCATATCTAAACTATTACTTATTAGTTTGAGAAACACACTTCAGTGGTGTTTGTAATGCACCTCCTCTTTTATTTGGAAAACCTTGACAAATGACATTCTAATGGATAAAATATTTCACCTGACAAAAACTAAATAATAAACTATTAATATTAGTTAAAAATTAAAGT
>JAJONR010001964.1:0-46220 GCA_029582245.1 Solanum etuberosum | reverse complement strand
CAATACGGGGTTACTTAGACTTCACCCCACTAGACCCAACACAATTTTACCACAACCCAACAATTACGACTCAATTTTGACAAACAAGGTCACAGGAAACAATCAAATACGCAACAATAGGCACTAAATTGACTCATTACGGGCAATCCAATAATTTAATAATGATTATAATCAACTACCCAACAAAAATCAACAACAAATTACCGATTGCATTAGATTTCAACCACACATTTGAAGTATGGGGTTTGGAAAACCAACATTTATGCCGAATTTTTTATTTTTAAAGCTAGGCGGCAAAGTTCCATAATCCGAGCAAATAATTTACGCGATAAAGGAGTAAAAACAAGAAAAAATGCAAGATCTAAAGTGGGAAGTAAGAGTACGGGGGTTAAAAATAGGAAAAGATGAAGGATTTTGAAATGTTAAACCGTTTGGCCTTTAAAACCTTCGTCGGAGTAAGTCTGTGGTATATCAAAACAAGCTGGAATATCTGCACTCGGGTCATCTGGGATCTCAACCATCCCAAATAGTGAAGTAAAGTCTGTGGATTTCAGATGGTCCACATCCTTTCTCAGTCCAATAATATCGGCCTTCAAGGTCGTCACCTCCTAAGTAGCACCCTGGCCTCTCTCACAAACCTCTACTCGCGCTGTGAGGGAATCAATTGAAGCCCTGAGAGGCGTCAATGCAGTAGTAATAACTCTCTCAATCATCCAGGGAACCGCGACCTCTAGCCGGAAAGCATGCACATCAGCAAAATGGGCTAGGTGCCCCATCTTGAGAAGCATGGCCTTGGTGATCAGAGGCCGAGATACAAAAGTACCAGCAGCAGATCTAGGGGGTGGGGGAGCAGTAGAAGAACCAGGATTGTCGGAAGGAGCAGAACTAGAGGTACCTAAAGGCCCAGTGGTCGGAGTAGGCATGGCTGCCTCTACATGTATCGTATCAACATCAACCTCCGAGGACGTGTCCACCGGAGCTACTTTCCTTCTATCCGCATCATCCCCGTGTGTACTCGGCCTCAATACCCCAAATGTTTGTAGAAGATGTGGGCGTAATCTAAACATCCCTCTTCTCGTCTCGAGGTACACTGACCCAGCGACATAACTCTATGATCAACACTGGGAATGGAAGAGACGTATGCCGCTGCTTGGCCCTCATGGCCATCTACTGCTCGATGATCAAGCCCAGATTAAGCCGTTTCCTGGCTATAATAGACCCAAGGCAGGCCACTTTTGAGTGGTGGAGAATGGACTCATTCTATGATGGCATGATCGTGATGCTGATGAACCCAAACCAATATCTAGCAGCTATATTTAAGTCCTTCTTTTCTATAGGCGCTCCGGCCTCAATCCACCTCGGGGTGGGGTGAGAAATCAGGGGTGCCAGCCAACCCTTGAGGTCATCCAGAGTCTGTGTGTGGACCATGCTCTGATAGTCATGCACGGAACCTGTAGCTCTCTCAAACACATCATTTATAACGTTACCGCTCCATTTCACTTTCTTCCCTCTAACCATCACGGAGTCTACCGGCTTGAAGGCACTAGCCTTCTTCTTCCCCTGAGGCACCAAGTCATTGTAGGCAGCAATGAACTCCCGGACCCATGTAGAAATGTACGGGCCACATGGCTTGGTGAAAACCTCGAATCGGTGGAACCTAAGGGTGTCCCACACATTTGGATGTCTGTCCACTACACCATCTATGGACAATATCTTCTCTTCTAAGATGGTCCTCAATCCCTTGGCCTTTAACTGATCGAGTGACCGGGGAGGAGGACCCTATACTGGTTGTACCGGGACCTCCGTCTGTGCTGGAGCTGGAGAAGGAGGAGACATAGCTGCCGGGATCCTAGACGGATCATGCATTGCCTTGGAGAGTAGCTCTACTCTCCAGGCTTGCAGTAATATATCGTCCTCAAGCTCAGACAAAGAAGTGTGAGAATCATAAGACTCTCTCTCACTGGCGGAGTTGTACTCCAGTTTCTCAGCTATGGGCACCTTGCCCTTTCCCTTTCCTCCCTTTGGAGGTAGTTTCCTTGCCTTGGCAGTGGAACCAACTGCTTGCTCATTTATGGTGATTCCACGTGCCCGCTTTCAGGGCGGCATGCCACTATAAGTCAAGTTGGTTCTAGACATATCTGCAAACCAACGAAGAAACACTTAGAAAAATATCCAGAAAAAGTGTAGAACGACTCGTCGAACCGTTCGGCGAGTCGTTGAATCACTTTGGTGAGCTAGTCGGGCTCACCGAAAGTACCAGCACAATAATTTTCGATTATTAAGACAAGTCGGCTATGTGAAGGGCCGTTCGTTGAATCGCCTACATCAATCGGTGAACTAGAAGTAGTCCGCCAAAAGTTACAGTGTATTTTAGGGATTAGGGGCGCAGAAAGGACGATCAAGAAGGACTTTCGGTGAGCTCAGGCATATCGCCGAAAGTTACAGAACTTAACTCAACAATTTAATGAAATTAAAGGTGATCAGTGAGGGACTTGGCGAACCGCCGAACCGCTCGGCGAACCAGACTTGGCTCGCCAAATGGCACGTCGTGCAAGATTTCAACCCCATTTTTCAAAATCAAACCGCAGCCCCCAAATTCAAAATTAAACACAAACACTATGGAGTTAAATCAAGACCCATACTACCCATGCCCTTGGGGTACTCAGACTTCCCTCAATTAGGCCAAAATTGGCCATTTGACATCTTTTGCCCTTAAGAATGACGTCAAACGCTCTATCATTGAGCAAACTACGTTATTGAGCACAATACGGGGTTACTTAGACTTCACCCCACTAGACCCAACACAATTTTACCACAACCCAACAATTACGACTCAATTTTGACAAACAAGGTCACAGGAATCAATCAAATACGCAACAATAGGCACTAAATTGACTCATTACGGGCAATCCAATAATTTAATAATGATTATAATCAACTACCCAACAAAAATCAACAACAAATTACCGATTGCATTAGATTTCAACCACACATTTGAAGTATGGGGTTTGGAAAACCAACATTTATGCCGAATTTTTTATTTTTAAAGCTAGGCGGCAAAGTTCCATAATCCGAGCAAATAATTTACGCGATAAAGGAGTAAAAACAAGAAAAAATGCAAGATCTAAAGTGGGAAGTAAGAGTACGGGGGTTAAAAATAGGAAAAGATGAAGGATTTTGAAATGTTAAACCGTTTGGCCTTTAAAACCTTCGTCGGAGTAAGTCGTTCTACCGAACCAGTCGGCGATGCACCGAGTGGTATTTTCCTCGCCGAGATTTACATGACTCCCAGCAATTTTGGGGGTTCAAACGACGGACAAAGTCAGGCTCGCCGACATGGTCGGTGATTTGACCACTGTACTTTTAGCTCGCTGAGTTTTACAGAGTTCTCCTTCAAGCTAGGTGGTCCCAACGGCGGTCCAAGTCGGGGCTCGCCGACCTCTTCGGACGAATCGCAAACTGGACTTTTGCTCACCAAATTACTCATTTTCCAACACTTTTCACTTTTCAACCTGCACATTCAACACCCGTTATTTAAAACAAAACTTAAAACATCAAAAACATGGGTTGCCTCCCAAGAAGCGCCTTATTTAACGTCGTGGCACGACGAAAATACCAATTCAAGCTTCATTTTTGGGGTTAACCGTGGTGTCACTAGGAAACCCCCATTTTTCTCTTGGATTCAATTGGGTCAAGATTTGACCCATTAGCATTTCCAACTGCTTAATAGAGACTGAGTGAGAAGTCAACGTCTGATTGAGATTTGAGATATCCTCATTCATCTCTTTCAACACTTTTTCTGACACTTCAACTTTGTTGAGAATGCGTGAGAGCATATCTTCTGTACTGCCACCTTCTGATTCCTTGGGCTTTTGATGCCCATGGGGTGGGACATACCTGTCCTTATCACCCTCTCTCTCCTTCCAAGTGGCGTTACAATCACGCAAATCTGTGTCATGGTCTCTCCATCCCTCATTTCTATTCCATCCTGGATTTCCACCTGACCTTGGATAGTTTGAACGAAATCTTCCTCCTTGATTAGCAATGAAATTCACTTCCTCATTGTATAACGCTTCAAAATGTGCTTTATTGGGGTTTGCTCCACCCACACCCACAACATTAACACTCTTTTCACCACTACCCATGACATTTTTTGCCAAGATATCCAGAGGGGTCATCATTTTGGCCATGGTTTGGTTTCTCTCTTGATCCTTTTCGATCTGCTTTTTTGTCATTCTAAACGTGAGAGGAGACACTTGATCCTCACGAGTGTACCATTCTCTATTTATCTTGGTCATGCAATCAAGGAGTTGAGATGCTACATCATAGGATTGTTGTATTATACCACCAGGAATAAGATGATCAACAACTCCTTTGTTCACCGAAATGAGACTCCTATAGAAGTATTGCAGCAGCACGTCGTTTGGAAGTCCATGAGTTGGGCACTGAAGCACCAGCTTCTTAAATCTCAGCCACGTCTCGTGGATTGGCTCACCTTCCAAGCATTTGAAACCTTGGATGCTATCTCTGAGTGTCATCGTCTTCAATGGAGGCAAGAATCTCACATGGAACGCTGCGGTCATCTCATCCCAAGAGGTGATGGAGTCCCTCGGTAACTCATATAACCATTTGGTAGCTTCACCCATCAAAGAGAATGGGAATAACCTGAGACGGACAGATTCTTGTGATATGTTCTTGAATGAGAACGGACCACAAACGTCCACAAAGTTCCAAATATGCTCATGGGGATCCTCATAAGCCAACCCTCCGTATAATCCTTTCAATTGTAGGAGCTGAAGCATTGTGCTAGTGATGTGGAAAGCAACGTTTCCTTCAGCCGGAGGTATGAATTGCACAAACACCACCCAATTGAATTAGTTCATGTGCATCATTCAGATTTCCAATATCGTCTTGGTGGCCCACTTGGCTACCATTACTCCCATTTACACTAATATCTTCCTCTGCTCAAAACAAACAACACAAACACAAACCAAAGTAATTTGATTCAACTATAACACAAAAAGAACACAATTCAACTTCAATAATAGAATTTCAAACAACATCTCTCCCCAACACCGGCGCCATTTTGATTAACGTTTCAAGCATACCACATCCAATTCTAGGTGTAATAGATCGTTAGTCAGTAGAAAACCCAATGAAGAGTTGGGGTCGAACCCATAGGGAGTGGTACATGTCTAAAGTTCAGTTATGAAGTATAAAAGTGTTCTAAACCGTTATAGGAATAAAAATTATCGAAAACATACAAATAAATCTAAAGGGGTGACAACGAATTTCAGATGGGGTTTAGATTTGCAGTGAACAGCTGAAACAGCAAATGAAAATAGGGGAAAATAACAATATAGAGAGGAGTTATTTGGATGTGCTCATTTATAATCTAATTATGTTATATGGGTAATTGAAATCTAACAATGAGTTGTTGAAACACTGTGGGTAGGCTAGACTTTAAGTGTAACCGTTTTCTCTCGAACAACTATTACGATTCATGTGATTTCTTTCGAACATCAACAAGTTTACAATGTAATCAGCCCACAACCTTAATACATCCACTCTCTAGAGCTAGATGGGTAGGATTGGATTCAAGATTCACTCGCTCGAGCTGAACCCATGTTGACCCAATACCCACAAATCATTAATAAAAATCTATGGTTCCAAAATCCCTTTCTCAAGCAAGCTAAGAACTCAAAATTAGAATTGCATTTGCAACTACAATTCATATATTAAAACTCAGCTAATGATTAAACTCACATTAAAATAACAATTCCATTATCAAACAACAATATCCATAAGATAATTAGACAAATAAACACATGATCAGACCCCAAGAATTGGGGTTTTAGCTACACTTCATAAAAATAGAGAAACGGTTACCAAATGCATTAGAGATGATCTAGGTAAGAGTTTCCAAGCCTTTACAATGCTTTCCAAAGATGAAATTCAAAGATCCACTTTCCAAATCCCCCAAAATTATACAATTTGAACTCAAAAATTAAGACAAAACTCTAAGTCTAGAATGGAAACTCTAATATATGGGAGAGAAAACTATATTTTCTCGTGGTTAACTCTGGAAAATTCCATTTAAAATCCAATTTATAGTTTCCCAAAATTTAGTCTGAAAGTCCACTCGGCAGATTAAATCGCGCCTCGCCGAGTGGATCGGTAATCCACCGATTGTCCTCTTCCATTGCCATTTTGCATTGGACTTCAGCATCTCAAGTCCTGTAACTTTTAGCAATCCAATTTGTTGTCTCGGAACCAATCAGCGATCAACCGACTGCCCATTTTTGTTGCCAATTTGGTTCTTCCCCAGGGTTAGGCTGCTGAAACTTTAGGCGAGTAAAAGAGCCACTCGGCGGTGCACCGAGTGGTCTTGGCGATCTCCAAGCTTACTTTTTCTTCAGTTCTTCAGCTTTTTAGTTCCTTTTTGTCTGGTTATGTCCTTGCCTTGCTCTTTAGCTTTCATAGCTATAAATCAACACTTTAACATCACTTTAGAGAGAAAAATAGACATTTGAGGACACTTAAACTATCAAAACAAAGCTAAATGAGTCGAAATATCGGACTCATCATGAAGCTCTATAAGGAGAGGACTAAGCGCGGGCATGATAAGCATATCATATCATGAATCATTGAGCCTGGACAAAAGGTATTGTTGTTCAATTCTAGATTGAGATTGTTTCCAAGTAATCTGAGGTCAAAGTGAAGTGGACCGTTAGAGGTGGTGCGCATGACCAACCATGGAGCTTTAGAATAATGGAACGCCGGTAAACAGTCAACATTTCTAGTAAATGGACAAAGGGTGAAGCACTACTTTAGAAATGAGGTAGATCATGAGAAAGATGTGTTTGAGCTGAGCAATGAATGATCGGGAAGATGAGTCATGCCGCGATGTTAAATCAGGTGCAACACGGGAGGCAACCCGTGACTTTGTGTACTAGTTAAAAAAAATATTTTTGAAGCTTATTTTATTTTTGTAGTTTTAGGTTGCAATTTAAATTTCAACTAAAAAAATAAAAAATATTTTCTGCAGGAAACAGTGGAGTCTGGGACATCGCTGTGTTGTGGACTTGGGTTTGGGGATGATACAATGATGGTGAGACGAGAAACAGTGGAGTCCGCGACATTGGTGCGTCATAGACTTGGTCCTGGCAAGTAAAGCTTTACCAAGGCCAAGAAGTAAGAAAAATACAAGTATTGTCCGCGACATCTCCGTGTCGAAGACCTCGTGAGAAAAAAAAAATCATTAAAAATAGGGTTTTACCCGACTAACCAATTAATACCCGACCCCCATACCCTTTTTAATCCATAAAAACGCCCCAAAACCCCATTCTCTCAAGAAACTAAAATAAATTTCTCTCTCTCTAACCCTAACACTTTCTTCCAAATCAAGTTCGTGTCGCGAAGTTGGAGTTCTTCCTCATGTTCTTCAGTTTTCTTCGTTCAAGCACTCAAGGTATATTTCTCACTTCTTTCATTCTCTCTTTGGGGTGAATTATTGATGTAAGTTCATGTATGTGATTCTTTTAATGGGTTAGATTCTTGAAATTGAGTATACCTTGTGAAAACATGCTAATGGGGGAAAACATTCAGTTCTTCAACCTATTATATGGTACCCATGACCATAAGCTTTGTTTGAATGAATTTGGTTTAATTTGAAAGTGGGTTGAATTCAGTGATTGGGTAAAAAGAAAATTGGGGTTGTGTGAAGTCTTGAGTAAGACACATGTTTTGAGGGGATATATTGAACAAGTGCATCATTTTTGGTTCGAATTCATGAGTAGAATCAAATTAACAATGGGGATTGTGTGCTTAAAGTGCAATGGGCTTGCAAATAAAATGTTTATAATGACAAAGGGAAGTCTGAGTACCTTGTTGTTTGTGAGATATGTGCTTAGAATGAGTGTGGGGTGAGTCTTGTTTATTGTTTCTTAGTCACTAAAATTATCGACGTCTTCATTGCAAGATATTATGTCTGGAACACATAGAGGAGGCAAAGCGGTTGCGTCAAGCAGCCGTAAGAGGGTGAGGACTGGAAAACCATCCCTCCGGTACCCGCATTCCCAAAAGGTCACACTCATCGCTACGGTATCAAGGCAGTTTCCTCTGATGGAAAAAAGTGGTACAAAACACACACCGAAGCCAAATATTTTTTGGATGTTTTCTGATTGAAAATGTGCACCTGGAGAGGGATTTCCCTCAAATCATGTGTCGCCTGCAAGAATTGGATATGGGATTCATCTTCCTAGATCCTATAGAGTCTAATGTGAGTGTGGTTCGACAATTCTATGAAAACTGGCAACCCGATGTTCAGTCTCATTTTGTTACAGTGCGTGACGTGGAGATTCTGCTCACACCCTTGACCATCAATCAATTATTGGGCACTGCAGAGGCTCCTTTGGTTTTTCTGACTGGGTAAAATATTAGCCCTCCTTTTCAATATATTCGCAAAACTTTATATGGAGTACAATCCACCGCTAAGTGGATTAGGCATGGGCATCACGAATACCATCAAACATACCCATATGCCCACATTAATCAGTTAGCTAGGGTGTGGCTTAAAATTGTGTTGAACTGCCTGATCCCGGGCTTGAATTCCACTGAAGTGATCCGAGACTGAGTTTGCTTGGTCTATGCTCTGATGAAGGATATCCCTATCAATGTGGGAGAGGTGTTTAAGTCTGTCATGTAAAAGGCTAGAGTGCAGAGAGATAGAAGGTATGAGTTTTGGGGATTGATCACAAGCTTGTGCAGAAGGGCAGGAGAGCAAGAGGAGAGTGTAGATTACATTTTGCTCCTGTTCACCACGCCGCTAGACGTCATGAAAAGAAAGGGGCCTGAAACTGCTCATGGTCCCACCCTTACAACAGCAGAGCGCCACAAGAGAGTTGATCTGATTAAGGCCCACATGTATGGGCTTGAAATTTTGTGCCACCAAAATGGGTGTCGGGATTCAACTCTACAGCAGTTGAATGACATTGAAAAAAGGTACCCCCTTAACGAGCACACCAAAGAATTGCTCGAAGTGGTTCCTGCGTTTTTAAAGCCCACATGGGATTATGTCCCCACTTATGAGAAAAAGATGAGAAAAATGTCGGATAGTGAATCTGATTCTGAAGAGGAGGAGGTTGAACCTTTGGCTCTTGGAGAGACCGGAGGTGATGATGGCATGGACGAGTAATCAGGGAAGTACCCCACCCTACTTTGCATTCATTTTGCTATATGTGTCGCACTAGGGATAGTGCTACATCTTTAAGTGTGGGGTTGGGTGACATATCTGTCTAAATACATTGTTTTGTTATTTTGGTTGTTTATTTTATTTTGGGTTCCTTGGAAGTTGTTTTGGGTTCTTTGGCCAAGCATAGTCCCATTGAACTATACAAAAAAAAAGAGTAGTGTCAATTAGGTACAAGTGTAGTCATAGTCGAGTGATATTTCCCTATGATGGATGGATGACGGCTGTCCTTAGGGTATGTGTTCGTCATTGGGTCTGTAGGGTTGGTATTTTGCTGAGGCTACGCAACTGCATAGAGGCTAGGTTGAAATATGAAAAATAAATGACTGTGTTTTGAGATATCTAGGCTCTTTTATGTGACTCAAAATGACATATGCTTAAACAGAATTCATGCAATTGTTTGGGCAAGATTCCAAAGTAATCAGTCTTGATTTGAATATGTTCCATGTGTGTAAGGTTGATGCATTCCATGCTACTGATTGATGTGCAGAACTTGCCCGGTATGTCTGCAAAACGAAATATAAGGTGTTGAGTTGATGAAGTGATATATGCATTACTTTGATAGCCTTGTTTTGTATTTTTTTTGTACGCATCATGATGTATATCATTAGTTAACCTCTTTGAGCCTTTGACTTGTTCTTTGGTAGCCTAATATGAAGCTTATTCCCGTTCCTTCTATTGCCCTTAAATTTGATCCAAAAGCTCCTAAGTTCTTAAGGTGGAAATTAGTGAAGGAAAATAAATAGAAAGTGCGAAGCCCCAAAGCATGATTCATTGGTTCTTAAGAATTTTATGGCTCTTTGTTAGGGAGTAGGAAAACAAAAAAAAATTCAATGGTGAATTCCTTACAACAAAGTGTCGAGTAGCTTAAAGGAGAGGGGTAAATAAAGAAAAGAGGGGTAAATGAGGTTGTTAAAAGAAAAAAAAAATGAATGAGAAATGTTATGTATTAAAGCGTTTGGGAAGGTAGTCACTATCCATAGCAAAAAATAGTACCTACCCATCCCCTAGCCTACATTACAACCCATAAGGACCTAGTTGATCATGAACTTCCATACTCTTAAAAGTAGTGGCGCATTACACTAAGGGCAATCCTATGGTTCATTGTTAGTGACATGTGAATTCTTTTGGGAGACTAAGCGAAAGTTTATTCTTACACCCATTTTTGTTTGAACTTCTATATGTGTGAGTGACTCTAGGTGTTCTCTTATGGTGAGGGCACATGTTCAATGAGGGGCTGGTAACTTCTGTGGCTATGTGATCGAGTACTATGCATGAGTTTGTTGCATTGTAGAGTCAATTATTGAGGCTAGAAGGTTTTGTACGAGTCATACTTGTTACTGCATCGTAGGACCATGCTTCTTGTGAAATTCATGTGGTTGTTATGGCCTAAGCTTGAATGCCCTTAGTTTGGAATTTTGTAGAATCGTCGTATGCATAGAGTGTGGATTTCTTTGAGGACGAACAAAGTTTTAAGCGTGGGGTGTGTGATCTTAGGTGTATTTATACGCCTAATAACTAATTTATCACATATATTTAGCTAAGTTCGAGAGCTAATTCTGTAGTTTTATATTGCATTTTATAGTCAATTGATTGTGTGTCCTCTAACAAATATGATTAGATGTTTGTACTGGGAAAGCAAGAAAAAGGAGCGAAAAAGGAAGTCATCTAAGAAAGAAAAATGGAAGTTGAAGTTGCTAAGGAGAAATGGAATAACATCTGCAAAATGTACTGATGAGGAGCATCTCCGTGTCGCGAAGCTTGAAGTAGGATGTTGGCAAACGAAGTGCACAGACCACTGGAGTTTGCGATACCTGAGTGTCGCAGAGAAGAAATGAAGTAGTAAAATAGTGAAGCGAGGACTCCAGGATATGTTCGCACATTTTATTTCACCCTATAAATAGTCCATTTGTATTATTTTATTAGATATTCAGTTTTTAAATAGAGGAGAACACGGCTTGGGCGATTCTTGTGACGAACTCTAGGGTTTTTCTTCTACTCTTTCATTTCGGTAAACGCTCGAATGATCTTTGAACATTATTGTATGATGATTCGCTTTATAAGTAGCTAATTTCACTTATTTTAGGGTTGTGGCTACGTTTGATGGTATAATATTGATTATCTTTAGCATAAGACGGGTTATCTTATGAGTTATTTTTATATTCTAGGTTTTACTATTTTGATGCCTGATCAACCTTAAGATAAATTTGTTGTCCACTCTTGAACTCGGAAGACCAATGGAGGGATAGACCAAGGAATTTAAGGACCGTGTTCATTCTAGGGAAAAAAACTTAGGATGTTTTGCATATAGGATAGTAATATACTTATATGACTCGTTTTGTTAATAGACAAGACGATAGCGCAATGCTCAACAGTTGGTTCATGCCTATCCCCGCTCAACGATGTAGTTAGGCTGTCAATGGTAGTAGGCGATTAGAGGTTGGGAGACCATGATCGTAAAGTCAACCTTGTGAATCAATAATGAGGATAACCTGTTGAATGCTGGAATAAGATTTATTATGCTTGAAATAGGCTTATGCTGCAACCTTGGAACTTCTCTCAAATTGTGAAATCCTTGTTTGCAACTGAATCATTTGTTAATCAATTAATTATTGTAATTGTCTTAATATTAGTAGTTTGAACAAAATCTCACAAGCATTTGTCACACAAGTGAATTTTTTTAATTACAACGAAGTTATTGTTTGTCAATTTAAAGTCCTTTGAGTTGGATAATTCAGCTCGAAAGAGTCACTGTATTACTGGAGCGACCACATACACTTGCGTGTGCACTTGGGCGCAACATGGATTGTGATTGACATACTTGTTATTTGTGACTTTACTACTTTTCATTGAGATTGACTTCGTTGATTTGCTTGATTGTTGAATTGTGAAGATTGAACCTTGAATATTTGGCTTGTGAGTTATGTATTGTAGAATTGCTAGGTTGGACTGATTTATGTGCAAGTTGTAGTTTGAGGAGGTTCACTTGGAGTGTAAGAGGTATTCTTTTTATAGCTAATTGATTTGTTTAGTAGGTTGCTTGCTTGTTGGTACTCACCCCTTATTTCTACACTTGTGTAGTTTCTAAGCCCAGACCTGTGTGATCTCTTTCTCCTTCTTTTGATCTCGAGGACCATCAAGGACTTGAAGAGGTAGCTACTTGTCATTCGACAGGCCTTCTTTTTCCTTTTCTTACAGTTTGTTCTAATTGAGAAATAATGATTGAGACTTGTATTTATTTCTTAATTCTACACTTATATATTTAGTGACTTGTACACGTGACAACCAGATTTTAGGGCTTTTAACAGAAAAATAAGATTTCCGTTTTATCTTGTTTTTGTTTTTACTATTTTTCACTTTTCTTTCATTTTCATTGAGTTGAAGCTAAATTTTATTGGTTTAAAAAGACAAGTCTCATAAGGTCCATTTTTGGGTCGTGACTAAATAGTATCAGAGCCTCATGTTCATTAGTCTCACATGTGTACAAGCCAAGTCTAAGTAGAATCTTGAGGATCGATACGGAGATGTCTGTACTTAGCTTCAAGAGGCTGAAAATTTTGTTAAGAAACATCCTTTTATTCATTGTTTCTTATCTTGTGTGGTTACCTTCAATAGTTCTGAGTTGTCGGGTGTTGTATTGGCAGATGCCGAAGACTAGAGCTTATGTTTCTAGTGGTAGAGGGGAGGCAGTCCCTAAGGTTGATGTTGAGACCCAAGTTAGGGGTAGAGTTAAGGCCCAAGCTACAGGTCATGCTCGTGGAAATGGGAGAAGGCATGGACTTAAGATTAAAAGAATGACCAAAAACACAATGAGAAGAGCAAACTAAGCACTGTAGTTCCCCAAATGACAAGGGAGAATTCCCGAAGTCATCTGACAGCGCCAAAAATGATAGAACTTTGAGTCAATCCTCAAGACCAATCAACAAGGATAGGCAAGAAAGGTGATCCACCAACTGATATAAGGTGAGGTGAGTTGACGCCGCTCAAGTCGACAGTGTTAATAGTAAAATTGATGAGTTAAAAGGTCATATGAAGAGGAAATCGATGACTCATTGAATTGATAAAAGTGAGCTCAGAAGGGATCGCCTAATCTGCCCGATACACCTGAAGACTGAAATGAGAGAAAGGAGAACCTAAGGAAGAAGGTAGATTCGTCGAACTAAACTAGTGTCACCAAAAGGGACACGAAACACACTTTTGGATGAAATTTTGGGATACAATAAAAAGCTAAGAGGAGAGAAAGAGAACAGAAAAATTTGGAGAAAAAATTCTGAACATTTTAGAGAGAGAAACAATTCCCATTGAAGGAGACCAGTTTTGTTCTAGTCGATCTGAATTTTGTAAACTTAATTTGTAAAAATTGAAGTTTAATCCAAAGTGGGTTTATCCTTAATTTCTTAATTTAGCATTACCCATGGCTGCTTTCATGGAAGGTATAATCTATTTACTTTTCTGTGATGGGTGGCTAAAACCCTAATCTCTTTGGGTGTGATTATGGGGTTGGGTATTGATTTACTCTAGTGGGTTCATTGAAATACTTGTGTTTTATTACCATCAATCACAAATTTGGCTGATTAGCATGTGACTAATTTATGAATTGAGGTGGCCAACTCAATTCTACAACTCAATTCTACTTTTGATCTTCTGAAGGTGCTTGAAAGAGACCATTATAAATGGGTAATCTGATAAATAGCGTAATTTAAGATAATTAAATGCATATCTAAAGTATTAGGTTTTTTTTAATGGAAATTAGATGAGACCAAAAGATGATTCTATCCAGGATGCTTTGAGATCAAAAAATGATTAGCGACATTGAAGATGACTTAGCTTATTTGTGATTGATTGGTTGTAACAAGTAATTCTATCAATCCCTGAATTGGAATCGATAGATGACCCCACACCCCTTGAGTTAGTTAATTTGGTGAATTGTTAAATACTCTTGTTTTGATCTCTTGGTGATTGATTTGTTGTTATTAACATTGGTGGAATTTTCCACTTAATTGATTAACTTAACTCTAATTAAAATTAATTTCACTTTAATTCTCTAATTAAATTCTTAAACTTAGACCATTCCCTATGGGATTTGACCTCGACTCTTAGTTGGGTGATTTTATTGACAACGACCTCTCATTCCTCTAATTCATTTTGAGGAGTGATTTGAGTGTCATAAAAAATGGCGCCGCTTCTAGGGAATAATTAGGCATATTGAATTGATTTAGGATTTCTACTTTACTTGTTTCTATCTAGATTGTGAAGATTTATCTTTATTTTCTTTTGTTTTGATTCTATGACTTTTTGTGATCATGAAATCCTTTGTAACGGTATGCTCTCTAACGACCCATATCTTCATGAGGTCATGCATTATAAGCTCAATTTTGGTGAGGATATCCATCACATCTTTTCTGATGGGATAAAAGGATCTACGCAGTGTACAAAGCTCGATGTTATGAGTTTGTTTTCTTTGAGAGGAGGCTAGATTCTCTTAGTGCTAAGGTGAGATCAACCATGAGGGGGGATATCCTCATTATCCAATGGACTAAAAGAGTGAAGAAAAGTCTCAAGATTTGCACCTTGCTTGGTGTGATGAGACAAGCGAATTCCTCCTTGAAGTTTAACTGTTTGAAAATGAGCAAAGCAGAGAGGTAAAGGTGGATATAAAAGATATCTTGAGCTTTTGATACAAACCCAATGCAATAACAATCCAAGAAGCCGAAATAAGTAGCATGATACTAGAGTTGCAAGAAAAAGCAAAAAAAAGATCATATTTGACAACTTTAGTTCATGTAAAGATGAGAATGTCACTCACTTGAAGGCCAATAATTATGAGGTTCAATGCTCACGTGGCGTGGTGACTCTTTTACTCTCTCCCAATGATCCAAAATGGACGCATGATTCGAAATTGGGTAAGAGATTCAAATCTTCAAAGTTGAGAGATTGGGTGAAATGCTTGATTCTCTCTTACACTCCCCATGCTCTTCAGAGTAAAATTGATCTCAAGTTAGGGAGGAGGTTCATTTATCAAAGTGGAAACACAAAGGGTGATGTACTTGACGTCACGCTGCGACGTTAAATTGTGCGCCTGATGGGAGGCAACCCATCGGTATCTAACTTAGTTTAATTTTGAGTTATTTTCTTTTTAGAATAGGTTTATGTTTTTGTTTTTAACTAACCCTCATAATTTCAAATGTTTGTGGTGTAGTTTTGAGAATGTTTGAATACACAAAATTTGTTGGGATTGATCTTTGGGGTGAAAAAACCTTTGAAATGGGAGTGGGCACATTTTTTACGCCCAGGTGCACCTAAGGGATTAGGTGAATTGCCCTTTTTCCCTTTGCCATCAACTAAGTGGACAATACCTTCAACAAATGTTGCACCCATTTGCTCATCGCGATCGCGAGATCCTCTGTCCACGATCGCAATGCATTAAATTCTCACGCTCGCAATCGCATAAGGTAACATAGCTTCTGGTAGTGATCGTGAGGCTACACGCTGAAATCGAGATACAGCGCGTGAATTTAAAAGGGCAAATGTTCAAAAATCAGATTCATTGCACCATTCAACTCCTAAAATTGACCCAAAAACTTCTCCCCTTACAAATTCAATTGCTCTAGTTAGTTCTCCTTTGAAAAAATATCCTTCAAAAGCTTATTCTTCACTCAATGTATGACTTCTCCCTTCTTTTTTTTGATTAATATTTGAAAGTGGTAAGTAGTTTCCAAAAGGGTTGAATCTCACCCTTTTATTTTAATCATTATTGGTGTTGAAAAAAGCTTAAATTGTGGAGTTTATTGTTGATTAGTGTAGTATTGGAGCGTTAATTAATTAATAGGAGAAATTAAGAGCTTTAATGTGTTATAAATGGTATGAGAATGAGTTTCCCATAATTTCTAGGCTGAGTTTCTTCTTCGCGACCATGACGCCGAATCTCGCGATCGCGATGTTAACAATTTGAAAAAGCCAAGATCGCGATGTCTCATCCCGCAATAGTGAGGAATCTAAAAGGTGAGGCTCACAATTGCATTAATGCATCACACGATCGCAATGAGTCATCCGCATGGCAGTAAAAACTGCCGAAAATATTAGCTTCACCCCCGCTCCCTTGATTTCTTTTTCACTCATTTTTTTGGCCTAATTGCTTAATCAGAAAATTCTTTACGTGCTTTTGCGTTTGTTTTACATGTTTGCATCTTTTATATGTACTAAATTTATGAAAACATGGCCGGCAATGTCAATGAAGTTAAATAACAGGTCCAAGAAAATGTTCTGGGGGATGGGATTTTTGATCATAAGAAGTTTCTGTCCGCCAAGTTCCACTAATTGTATGACCTCTTTCTCACAAAGAATATTATAACAGAGAGGGTCATACTTTTGGATCACCTCAAAAAGTGAATGCCTGGTTATTATGGCCGATTGGAGACAAGCGGGTAGTTGTGCTTCATAGCTGAGCCTATCAAGGCTAATCACTCATGGGTGCACAAATTCTATGCCAACACCACCGAATCTAACTTTACTACTGACTTTGCTTTCATGGTTCGGGGTAAGAAAGTACACTTTGACCCCATCAGGATCAATGGACACTATGGCCTTCCCGATAATGACAATGAAATTCACCTTGCAAGGGCATGAGAAGAAGGAAAAGAGTTGTTTGTGTGACATCTTCATGATGGCCATAGGCCAGAGTGGATTGAGAACAATACCCATATTGAGTTCACTGCCGAGGCCAAGACTTGGCTTTCTATCATCTATAGTCGAGTCCTCCCTTCTATGAGTGAGACTGACGTGTCTCCTGAAAGAGCAATATTGAATTGTGCTATCATAGAAGGACTTTCGGTTGATATTGGGAAGTTAATTGTGTAGCATACGCAAAAGGTTCTTATTGAAGGTGCAAAGAGTCTTCATTTTCCTTTTTTGATCACTTATTTATGCCAGGTAGCCGATGTAGACAATCAAGATGGAGATAGCATGAGAGATTCGGAGAAGCCGATTCATCCACTAAAGAAAAAAAGACCAGGGCATGTGCTCAAAAAAGAAGAAGATTGATGTTAGTGATCCGATATTTGGGACTTTCACCTAGAGTAGTGCTTCATTTCACCAGGGCATCGCTTCCACCTCTTTTGGGCCACTTCAGAGCGGACCTTCTGCTTTGGTTTACATATCCGAATAGGTGTATGGCTTGGATGAACGTATACAGTCTCATATTCAGCAACTAGCACAACACTTGCCCATTAGCCATGGAGAGAGCTCCTCGGCCTCATGTACTGTTTATTACACCTTGACCACATTGATGCAGGATCAGCAAATTATTAAGGATAGGATGGCAAGGATGAAGAGGAGGCATGAGAAGATTAAGGATCATAAAAAAAGAAGACCAAATTTGAACAATATAATGGATAATCTCTGGATATTCTGTGGGGCCAGTCATGATACTGATGATGTACTTTCAGACCCCGCACCTCCTCTTCTGAGTGAGATCATTCCAGGGAGACCTTTTATTCTCTTCAGATTATAGTGTTGTCAGGGCACAACTATTTTTTTAGTTAGGGAGCCTCTCTTGTCGGGTTTACTTTGTTTATATTTTGAATCTGATGTTGCCTTTGTCAGGGTTATTTTGTTACTTTGGTTTTATTCTGGATTTGTGGATTGCGTGCCCTCGTCGAGTTTGTTGATATGTTATGTTGGGTTGGTTTCTTTATTTTTTTCTTTTAGTTATACTCTTTCTTTGATTTTGTTTTAAATGATTGAGATGTGGATTGACGTTGCCCGATGATGGATACAGTGTCAACTTTCTTAAGGGTAAATAGTCGATTACTTGTGAGTGTTTGATTGTTTTTGGATGTAGCGAAGTCTGAGTAGAAAACCCTAAATAAATGCATGAAGTAGTCCAATTATAAACAGGGTGGCTATTTTCTTAAGGGAAAAATCATCATCTTTTTGATAGGTTGTGGCTTGGTTAGTACTAGGGATATAGTTGTGCGTTTGAATGAAGTAAAGCATACCACTCTATTTTTGAAAGTTTAGTGTGATTTAATGATTTTGTGACAAGTCTCATAACTCTTTTTGTGACCTTTGATTCATTAGTTGGGTAAATGTTTGATGCCACTTACACTTTAAATAGAGAAGTTAGACTTTCAACGATCTTAATCAATTTGCATGCCATGTTTGGTGAGTTTTTGTTAATAATGCCTCGTGATCACTTGGGTTAACTAGAACTTGCCCCGTTAGTCTTGAATTGTTGGTCTTGATTGAGTTTGGTTGGAAAAATTATCTTAGGCTTTCTTTGGTTATCCTTGAAGTCCACTTAGCCTAAAAATCCCACATTTGCACTAAATGTATCCTTAGTTGTCCCCTTTGAGCCTTATTCTTTTTATCAACAACCACTTTACAAGCGTTGAACCTTTTTAAAAAGTAACCTTATTTGAACTATTTCCCATCTTCAACTTGAGAAATGTGAAGTTTGAAGCTAAAAGCCTAAGTTGGGGGTGTTTTAGGAAGATTATAGATGGATGGTTACCACATGAAGGCTTAAAAAAAGGTTTGGGAATGGATGAAAAGTCTTAATGAAAGAAAAGGTTGTGAAACAGAAAGTAAGAAAGATTTTGAATAAATGTGAGACTTGAATCCTCCCAAAAGTCCAAAATGGTTGCATGTGGGGCGTCTTGAAAGAAAAATAAGAAAATAATGTGAAATGTGCATTGAGTTGAAACTTGAATAAAAAGTGGGAAAGTTGTTGTGTAGTGTTCAAGAAGGTTGTTTTCACTTATACCCAAATTATATCCTAACCTCCCCAAGCCTACGTTACAAGCTTAAAATTGTCTTTTGAGATATCCAACCAAATGAAGTTGAATCAATATTAATTGAAAATATGGGCAAGCCTGTGGTGTGACATTTGTATTCATGAGATTTTTTGTTGTGAGTGTGAGTGTATGCATCTTTGTCCCTTGTCTTGTAAATAATTTGTGAGTGTGATATGACCATTAATTCATTATGAGGGCATGTAAGTTGGTAAAGTGGTGATTTTGATATCTCCAAAATGAGTCAAGTGAGCATAACAAAGAGCTAAGGAATTGAGTCACTTCTTGTGTTTGAGTTGTTGTCGTTCAATGATTCTACATTCTTTGAAGTGTGCCATGAGAATGAGGGGATTTAGTTTGTGAAAAGTTTGCATGTGGACTACTTGTTAGTACCAACCGAAGCCATTACCTTAGTGCTTAAGTGAATATGGTGAAATTGATGTGTGGTGTGTGCTAGAATAAGAGCCTCCTGAGTTTTTTATTTTTCTTTACTTGAGGACAAGCAAAGTTTCTAAGTTGGGGGTGTTGATAAGTGGTGAATTTCCACTCATTTGAGGCTCTTTTTTTAGTTATTTAGGTTTCCTTTGCTTTAGAATCGATGCTTTTAATGTTGTTTACATAATATTTTCAAGAAAATGAAATGGAGAATAGATTTAGAAGACCTATGAAGAAAACCAAGTGGAAATGGAGAAAAAAGAGATCAAATTGGAAGAAAGTAGAAATGGCAGGAAATTGGTCTCCGCAGCCACGTGATGAAGAGGTCGCAATCGCATAGCACAAATATTGGAATCTTCTCATTGCGTGGTTAAGGGTTGCGATTGCGTGACCCATCGACACTTCTCATCGTGATCGTATAAGCCTGATGTTGCGACCGTGAAGGGTAAACTGAATGGCGCCTGGATAGGTTTGGAATTTCACCAAATATACTCCCAAAATTATTTTTACACTCATGGGCAGCCATTGTTTAATTAGGCAACATTCCATATCAGAAAATAGAGAGATCTTCATAGCATATCTAAATTTTTAGAAACAAAATTGTAGATTTCATTTTGGGGTTGAGACATTAAACGCGAGTTGCCTCACATTTCAGTTATGGATTTTAAGATTTTTTTCTAATTTAGTAATATCGTTTACTCTTTCTTCATTTCCTTGTTCCTAATTGCTAGAAATGTTGGTGTCATGGTTTGTATGACATTTGGGCTTTTGGGCTAAAAATAAATAAAGATATTTTAGTGCTTGATTAATTGCTCTATTGATTTTCTAGATCCTTATTTCCATGCTTGTTTTCATCAAATAGGTTCAATCTAGTTTTCATGTTTGAATTTATAGGTTGAGAATGCACACTCAATTCTAGCCTTCGATCTCTGGTCGATGCTCTAAAGAGATTGATTGGCGTTGAGAATTTGATTGATAATCTCATCTTCACTTTGAATCTTGAATTTGAGATCGAAAGATGAAGGTTTAGGGTTTCATTGTTGGGTGCAAGGCTTCCTTCTAAGAGAGGTTCAAGTTAAGGTAGTGGGTTATTTGGTAATTGTGTGATTGAGACCTAAAGGAGATATCACAATATAATGATTTGAGATCGAAAGATAATTAGCGTAATTGAAGATTACCTAGCCTACCCATTAGTGATTGAATGATTGTGGATTGAATTGCAATGGACCATTGAGTGTTGATTGAATCTCAAGTTTTCCTAATCCTCATACATCATTTTCTTGAATATCGTCTTTGCCCCATTATAAGTGTAGTTATAAAAATTGTCTTCTATTTGATATGTGTGTACCTTGTATGTGTAGGTTCAATCTAGTACCTCGTAAGCCTTTATCTTTTCAATTTTCGTTATATTGTTCCTTGTGGGATTCGACCCTGACTCTTTGTTGGTTATTTTTATTGACAATGACTGCTCACTCTTTTAACTAGTTTTGGAGGGTGATTTGAGCTTTATCAAAAATGGTATCGCTGCTAGGGACACTACTATTTTCTTTTTGGTGGGGTGAGGTCCCCCGTGCCAATATTCCCCTTTTTGCTTCATGTTTTGATAGTTGTTTATGTATTAGTGTTCTTTTTGTGTAAATTGTGTGTTTTTTACTTATATTCCACTCTCCTTTGAGTTTGCAACAACCCCTCCCCCATGAATTCAAATTTTGTAATGCTTGATGATTTCATTGATAACAATTTTCAGAAATGATTTTTTTCAATATCTATGTCTTAAATAGTACCCATGATAAGCATGATGCGTAATGTTGGTGTTACGATAATGAAATTGATGTGGTTACACTTTTGAATGATCCCTTTGAATAATTTTTTGACTAGCTCTGTATCGATGTGTGTCGTGCAATGAACATTGATATACACTTTTGATCTTTTCGGATAGTGCTAAATGAGTGTATTTCAAAGTTTCATGTGTGGTGAGTTTTTACTTTAAAGAGTGCATCCGGAGTCCTAGAATTTGCCTTGTTTTCCCAATTGGGTGAATCTTGGTGAATGCAAGACAAGATCTTGGGAAAAAATTCAATGAGCAATCCAAATTGTTAATAAACCTCCTTGTGAGGTTGTGAAACTATTTTGGCACCATTTGAGCCTAATTCTTTTGTTGTCAACCAAAAAAAGACCTCTTGAACCAAATTGTCCCTACCTTCTCACCATAAATCCTTTTTAAACCATTGTGATGTTTGAATAAACAACTTCGGCCAAAAGTCTAAGTTAGAGGTGTGGAAGGGAAGGATGAATGAGAGCCAAGTGATGGGTAAAGAAAGAAGAAAGGAGACTCAAATCTGAAAGTTTTACAAAAAGAAGTAACCCCTCCACAAAATGTGATGAGTATTTGTCATTGATTTGATGGGAATAACTTGGCAACATGAAAATAAAAAAGAGAAGTGAATGAGAAAAGGGGATTTCCAAATAAATTGAGTGGAAAATCAAAATTTGAGTTCTCAAAAACAAAAGAAAGAAAAAGAACATGAGAAGAGGTGATGATGATTACAACAATGCTTTCAAAAGGTAAAGTCACCAATCCAAATTGACCATGCCTTAACCCTCAGCCCCATTACAAGCCTAAAAGACCCTTGAGTTCTTGTATTAACTAGGTTGTGTAACGATTGAAAAATACGGGCAACCCTATGAGACAAAGCTTGCATGTATTTCTCTTTTGAGAGAATGAGAGTTGAATTGATTCCTATTACCTTTGTTGATTTTCTTTCTGAGAGCATGAAATCGTTCTTGATGTGAGAGCCCTTGAATGCATTTGTTGAAACATGTTCTTGCATTAGAAAAGAAGCTAAAGTGAGCTTTAGCGTGTGTTGAGACTAGTTAGTCATCATTTGAAGCCTTTTGATCATGATTTAGGGTAACATACTATTGTGAGTAGTCTTTCCATGACGCTTCCAAGTTAACTCTCATTGACTGTTGTTGTAGACACCCTTATTGAGCTTAATATAATCTGGATTTACTTGAGGACAAGCAAAAGTTTAAGTTTGGGGTATTGATGAGTAGTAGATTTGCACTCATTTAAGGTCTATTTAGCTCAATAATTGGTGTCCTGAAAGCCTAATTTGTCATTTTATAATCAAATATTGATGATTTGAAGCTATGAAAGCAATTGGACAAAGCATGGACTAAAGCTTGAAAGAATGGCCAAAAACACAACGAGATGTAACACCTCGGATTAGAGAAGATAGAAAAGTTTCAGATATTAGAAGATTTGGTGCTAGTTCCTACGGTGCCATCCACTTCCCGTGGAACGACCCACGGACCGTAAGTCAGGTCCGTGGTTGGCCAGTCAGTTTTTCCAAAAATTTCAAGTTTCAGTACTTTTTTAACGGTTCACCAGGATGGTCTGTCGTTCAATGTATGAGCGTAAATAGATTTTGTAGGTGAGTCCCATACTCAGTGAGATATTAAGGTTAAAAGTTGAGGACCACATTTGGGACAAATGTCCCGTCGATTGGACCACCGCCCGATAGTGGGTCCCATCGTTGGAGGTCCTGAGTTTTGAGTCTCTGACACCTAACGAAGGACGAACAGGATGGTCCGTTGGTGGAACCACGGACCTTAGGTCGTCATTGTCGATAGTGTCGGTAGTTATTTTTGCAGCGGCTTTTGCGTTTTTTTCTAATTATTCTAGCCTAATACTATGTCATTTTTCCGTTCACCTAAAGACCTATATAAGTGTTTTAACTCCTAAATTTCCCCTATTGAAATCATTCTCTCAAATTCATAAAAGAAGAATAAGTGTTCCTCTAAGATATTTCTCTCTCTAGAAAACTTGAAGAAAAAGGGATCAACGTAGGGTTTCTAGCCAAGTCTCTAATTCCACCATTGAAGTCAAGCTTTTGGTATTGAGGTATGATGGTTTTCATCCATGGAGCCCTTTCCTCCATGGAGTTCCCAAATTCTCCAATTTATAAAGATAGAATTCCCCAATTGAGTTAGCGTTTTCTTTCATGTCATGGGTTCCTTTAATTATTGATGTATTTGATTGTTTTATGATCTATCAACCATGAATTGTTATAAATACATGATTTTATGATGAGTTCTCATGAAACCATGTCCAACCTATGTTTTCTAAATATTGATGATTTAAAGTGGGTTTTGAATTATGAATGGTGAATTATGGAATTATGCATGTTCTTATGAAATTCATGTAAATGTTTTAAGGATACTTTGAGAGTTAGGTATCAATGATGTTGTTATGGTTGTGTTGTGGAAAGGATTTCTCATATACATATGAAGGTATGGTGAAAGGTTTTCTCACATCATAAGGATTCTTAGAGTTGAAAGGTCTTCTCACCTAAAATGAACCAATGTAAAGGATGTATTCTAATGTTGAGGCAAGAGGTGATTACCCATGCTCTCTAATTGAAAGACAAGAGGCGATTACACATGTTACATGATGTAAGGACAAGAGTTGATTACCCATGTTTCTTTATAAGATAAGATGAATATGATTATGAACTATTCCGTGGAAGTTAAGCATAGAACCAAGTGGACAAGTGGAGATTACCAGTTGTCCCATAAACTATGTGCCAAGTTTGGATTTTCTAGATAGACATTAGCTAGTTGATCAAAATAAGCTAGAAGTTAATGGTCTTTACATTGGCATGTAGGACAACCCTTTTCAGTGTGGGAGACATCGGATTCCATGGTAATAGCTCACATGGTCTTATATGTTGGTTAATGCTACTTCCCACATGCAATTAAGGATGAGCCAAGGTTACTTCAAGGAAGTATCTCATACATGTTTAAGATGATGTTCACTTGCATTGATCATGTTTTACGGCTTATGATTCATAACATTCAAGATTCATATTTTAGCTTAATCATTGCATGCTCATGAAAATGTCCTTTTTTAGAATGACTTTATATGTTTTTATGCATGGCTATCATACTTGGTACATAAGTTGTACTAACGCATAATCTTGCCTACATTTCTCCAAATGTTGGGTCTGACAGTCAGGGTTCCCAGTTTCATGGCTAGAGTTTGTAGAGGAGATTCCGATCTTTGTTAAGTCCTCATGCTATGAGGACATACATTTATTGTTTTCAGTCTTTCCTTACTTTCTGTTTTGGAACATGATGTACGGTTTACGCCCAGATTCATTCCTATGTAATAGATGGCTTAGACTTCCACTTTTCTATATAAAACTTTTATACATTAAAACTGTCTTAATTCTCTTTACCCTATTTATTGTATAATGAAAGCTAAGTGTCTTGTATGGGGCCTCCCGGGGTCTTATACGCTATGTTACACCTAGGGGATACCATTGGTCGTGACAAACTTGGTAATCAGAGCATAGGGTTTAGAAAGGTCCTAGGAAGTCTCATAAGCCACGTTGAATAGATTTTTGTTCATAAGTCTTAAGCGCGCCACATTTAATAATGAGAGGCTATAAGATGTTTAGTAAACCCCACCTCTTTCATTACTCTAAAGTCGTGTGATAGAGTTTAACTCTATAAGGTCTCTCTCCTAATCCTTATCTGATGCTCTACAGGATAAGGCTACTCGGACAGCTTATGCTAGATGGAATGCGGGAGAGAATGTGAATCAAGAGGCTCTTCCACAAACTCCTGTCGGCCCTTTGGCCGATCAAGTGACTAATGCATAGTTTAAGGCTGCTTTTTCAAGTATTGGCTCAATCTATGACGGCCCAAGCCAATAGTGAGGTTGCGGTCCCCGTGATCCCAAATGTGGATACAACGGCATCTATAGTGAGGGACTTTACTAGAATGAATCCCCTAGAGTTTAGTGGTTCTAAGGTTGAGAAAGACCCTCAAGAGTTCATTGTTGAGGTTTACAAGGTGTTGATGATCATGGGAGTGACACCGGTGGAAAAGGAGGAATCAGCCGCTTATCAACTTGAATGTGTTGCTCAAATATGGTTCAACCAATGGAAACAGGGGAGACCAGAAGATGCGGGTCCTCTCGATTGGGAAAAGTTCAAAGTTGTTATCCTTGATAGATTATTTCCCCTTAAGATGAGGGAGGCAAAGGTGCTTGAATTCATCAACCTTCATCAAGAAAGTATGAGTGTGAAAGAATATACTTTGAAGTTCACACAACTGTCTCGATATGCTCCTACTATGATTGTCGATCCTAGGGCAAGGATAAGTAAGTTTGTTTTGGGTGTGTCCGAAATGGTGGTTAAGGCATGTCGTACCACTATGCTTGTCAATTATATGGATATCTATCGTGTCATGGTTCATGCTCAATAAATCGAAAAGGAGAAATTTAAGGAAAGGTTTAGGGAGGCAAAGAGATCTAAGAGTGGTGATGGTAACTTCTCACATTCAAAGTCCGATGGACATGGTCATTCTAAATTTCGACAAAGTTTTTCTGGTCAAGGTTCCTCCAATGTTCCTTCGAAGTTCAACAAATATAGGGTGTGTAACCCTAAGCCCAAATGAGGAATTGGTAGGGGATATTCATTGCCTACTTGTGTTATGTGTGGAAGGAAGAATGAGGGCAGGTGACTAGCGGTTTCAAATGCTTGTTTTGGTTGTGGTAAGATGGACCACAAGATAAGAGATTGTCCTTTAGTTTCGAAGAATTATGGGGATAATCATCGAAGGGTTCAACCTAGCTATTCATCTGGTCCTAATGGTTTGGGTTCAAATGTTCCCAAGCAAAACAAATTTTATGCACTTCAGACCCATGGTTAACAAGAGGGTTCTCCCGATGTGGTTACCAAAATGTTGAAAGTCTTTAAACTTTATGTTTATGCTTTACTTGACCCCGATGATTCCTTGTCTTTTGTGACGCCATAAGTGGCTAGGAGGTTTAATATTCTTTCGGATGTGCTGTTAGATCCTTTTTTCGTCTCTACTCATCTTGGTAATTCTATTGTGGCTAAGAGGGTCTATAGAAAGTGTCTTGTTTCCTTGTCCCATAGAGTTACTCTTGTTGATATCGTAGAGCTTTATATGCTAGAATTTGATGTTATCATTTGTATGGATTGGTCGTATTCCTGTTATGCTTCTATTGACTGTAGAACTTTTGTGGTCAAGTAGTTTCATTTCCCAAATGAGCCTGTCCAAGAGTTGAAAGGGGGAAATTCTATGCCCAAGGGTTAGTTTGTGTCTTTTCTTAAAGCTAGGAAGATGAATTCTAAAGGTTGCATATACCATCTAGTTAGAGTGAGGGATATGGATTCGGAAACCCCTACTCTTGAGATGGTCCCCATGGTTAATGAGGTTTTGGAAGTGTTCCCAGATGATTTACCTGGTATTCCTCCTAAAAGGGTAATAGACTTCGGTATTGACCTTCTCCCAGATACGCAACATATCTCTATTCCTCATTACCGAATGGCTCAGGTAGAACTAAAGTAGTGCAAAGAGAAATTGAAAGATTTGTTGGATAAGGGTTTCATCCGACCGAGTATCTCTTCATGGGGTGCTCTAGTTTTGTTCGTTAGAAAGAATGATGGCTCACTTCGTATGTGTATTAATTATCGTTAGTTGAACAAGGTGACCGTTAAGAATAAGTATCCTCTCCCAAAGATAGATAATTTGTTTGATCAACTACAAGGAGCGATTTATTTTTTTAGGATTGACCTTTGGTCGGGTTATCACCAATTGATGGTGAAAGAAGATGACATTCCGAAGATGACTTTTCGAACTCAGTATGGTCATTATGAGTTTTTGGTAATGTCGTTTGGTTTGAGTAACGCTCCGGCGGCATTTATGGATTTGATGAATAGGGTGTTTAGACAATACCTTGAAATGTTTGTGATTGTGTTCGTTGATGATATATTTATTTATTCGAGAAGTGAGGATGATCACATAAATCATTTGAGGATTCTGTTGCAAGTCCTCAAGGAGCAACAACTCTTTGCGAAGTTTAGCAAATGCAAGTTTTCGTTAAGGTCTGTGGCCTTTCTTGGTCATATTGTTTCAAGCAAGGGTATTGAGGTAGATCCTAAGAACACACATGATGTTAAGAGTTGGCCTAGACCTCTATCCCCTTCCGATATTAGAAGTTTTCTAGGTTCTGCTGGATACTACAGAAGGTTTATCGAGATGTTTTCTTTGATTGGCTCTCCTTTGACAGCATTGACTCAAAAAAAGGCCAAGTTCATATGGTCCGAAGTATGTGAAAAGATTTTTCAAGAATTGAATGATAGACTCACTTCCACTGCGGTGTTGGCATTACTAGAAGGGATTGCTGGTTTTGTTTTTTATTGTGATGCCTCAAGAATTGGGATAGGGTCTGTGCTCATGCAAAATGGGAAAGTTCTTGCCTATGCTTCAAGGAAACTTAAGATTCATGAAAAGAATTATATTACCCATGACCTTGAACTAGCGGCGGTTGTTTTTACCTTAAAGATTTGGAGGCATTATTTGTATAGTGTTCACGTGGATGTCTTTACTTACCATAAGAGTTTGCAGTATGTGTTTAATCAGAAGAATCTAAATCTTTGCCAAAGAAGGTGGCTTGAGTTATTGCAGGATTATGATATGAGTATTCTCTATCACCCGATAAGGTGAATGTGGTGGCGTATGCTCTTAGTCAATTATATATGGGTAGTGTTTCTCATATCAAAGATGATTAAAAGTATTTGGTTCGAGATAATCACAGGTTGTCCCGATTGTGTGTTCAGTTAGTAGACTCTATTAAAGGTGGGGTTATGGTTCACAATGGTTCAGAGCAGTTCATCCTAGGGAGTCTACAAAGTCGTGTCTAGTAGAGCCTTACTTATGAATGTGTTGCGTGCCACATTTATAATTAAGGGGATTGATTAATAACGTGTCAAAGACACTTCATCCAATTCTAAGTGTTAACGATCGTAAATCAGTATAAAACCCAACTAAATGAGTTGGGGTCGAATCCCACAGGGAGCGGTACGTGTTTAAGATTCAATTGGGAAGTATAAACGCGGTCAAATCAGTCATTGGAATAAAAATTATCAAATAAGGACATCATTCAAATTAAGGGGTGACATAAATGTCAAATGGGGGTTTTGGTTTTGATCATCAACTACAAATAGCAGTCACAAACAATAAGAATTAACAATAATGAGGCGGATGCTTGGGAAGTGATCGATTATAGGCAATATAGTCATATGGGTAATTGCCACTATTAGTAAATAGCTAGATATTAGTGAGTAGGCTAGGCTATAGGGGAGGTAAATTTTCTCTCAAACAATTTACCCCGAATCAAGTGATTTCTCTCGAACATCAACAAGCATGCAAAATAAGAGCAGCCCACACCTTAATCCATTCACTCTCTCGAGCTAAATGTGTGGAATTGGGTTTAGGATTCACTCTCTCGAGCTGAACCCAAATCAACTCAATACCCACAAACCATTAATCAAAAACCTTAGTTCTAAAACCTCTCTCTCGAGCAAGCCAAGAACACAAACATAAAACTGCATTTGCAACTACAATTTTCAAATTAAACCACAGTTAATGATTAAACTCACTTTTAAATAGCATTTAAACTAACAATTAGCAATACCCATAAGCTAAATCAGCCCATAATCAAATAATCACACCACAATAATTTGGGGTTTTAGCTAGACACTATAAAAAGGTAAAAACAGTTACCAAATTGATTACCCATCAACTGGGTAAGAGTCATTTTGTTTTTACAATGCTTCAATTTGATGAATATCAAAGAGCCCACTTCCAATTTCTCGAAAGTGAATTTCTTCAATCCTTCAAAACTAAGGAAGAACTCTAGAGAAAACTGTCTCAAAATTATTTTCTATGTTCAGGAGTTTTATTATTTTATTCATAGATAGATAGATAGATTGATACTAAACTAAATGTTCAAAAACGTATTTATAGTCGCAGAAAATAAGCTACGAAAGCTCATTCGGCGAAGTAAGTCGGGCTCCCCGAACCACTCAGCGAGCCGCCCTTTGGTCTCTTCCATCGCCTTTTCGCCTTGGCACTCAACATCCTCAAGGCCTGTAACTTTGGGCCATCTATCTTGGTTTCGCGGAATCACTCGGCGATCCGCCGACTGCCCCTTTTCCTCGCCAACTTGGTTCTTTCCTTTAGAGCTTGGCACACTGGAACTTTAGACCGTCTGAGGAGCCACTCGGCGACACACTGAATGCTCTTGGTGATCCACAGGCTCGCCCATCTTTATTTCTTCAGCCTGTTTTGTTCCTTTTTGCCTTGTTAGTGTACTTGCTTTGTTCCTCAATCCATATTCCTTAAAATCAAAGATTTAACATCAGTTATTGGCACAAAATAAGCATTTGAGGACACTAAATCAATATAAATAAAGCTCTAAATGAGTCCAAAACTTGGACTCATCAACACCCCCAACTTAAACTTTTGCTTGTCCTCAAGTAAAACTCAAGTTCAGCATTTCAAAAGGATGTCTCGAACAATGCTACATAAGACTCAATCATGAATGCACACAACAAGACTCAACTTACTCATGGAAGGATCAATTGTGCACTCAGAGATTCAAGTTGTGACTCACCATTATCAAAGATACTCAAGTTCATAATACTTGTTTCAAATGCAAGTTCAAGCTCAACGAAGGTACTCAAATGCCCTCACAACAAAGATGATTCCATATTCACACACAATTTCTCAACAACTTATAGCTCCGGAATCACATAAAACTCTCACACTCACAAAGATGAACACATGCATAACTTCACCTATAGGTTTGCCCTTATTATCCAATCAACACTCATTTCAGCTCACTCAAGATCTCAAAGGTTTTTTCAAGGCTTGTAACGGGGATGAGTGTAAAGGTATGGTCATTTAGTCTCAGTGGCTGCTACCCTCACGAAAGGTGGTCTGAACATCACTTTCTTCCCTTTCTTCAACATTTGAATCATGCTCAAAATTCACCCCATTATTTAACTTCCAATGGAATATCGGAAACCCCATTTCTTTTGCAACTTTCACAACATTTTTCATTCTTTTTCTTTTGCTTTCTTCTTTTATTTCTCTTTTTTTTTATATGGAGGGGTTCCATCTTTTTCAAGACCATTGCTAGAAGGGGGATTTTCTTACAATTCTTTATTTTCTTCTCTTTTCACCACACCCCCAACTTAGGCTTGCTATTCAATCGAACCACACTTCTTGAGGATTATGGGTGAATGGATAAAGAGGGTCATAATTTCATCATGTTTCTTCCAAGAAAATGCTAAGTCTCAAAGGGGGTACAAGCAAGGTTCACACACCTCACAAAGTTGGCCACAAAAGAGGTATATTGTCAAATTGTTTCACTCTTCAAAATTGTTGCCTAAGATTATTTCGAGAGCTTGCATCACTTAGTAAACCATACCAACGGGGCAAATTCTAGGTGTCATCACACAAGGTTCAAAGTAAGCTCATCACACAAGGAATTGGAACCAATATCAAACGAGACTCATTCGAGCTAGTGTGTAATGTTCATCACAAGAGACTCCATTCGATAACCGGCTAGTCACAACGAGATGCAAAAAGTCCACATATTTTCTATGCAACCTCATTTGGCCTCATCGTAGCCACGCATTTATTTTTGTTCGATTAAAATCACTATTCAAGTCATCGGTATTAATCATAACCGATACTTAAATTTACACAAGAACAACCATATTCACACCCAACAAGAGGTGGAATTTTTTTTTAAATGGGTCAAAAAACCATTTTCATTCACAATAAGGAGCCATAAGCTCAAACATCCACAAGATTAGTTCAAAACACAGTTTAAAACATAAAAATCAATATATACACAATAGGTAGGTATAGAAATACCTCACCCCCCACAAATAAAAAGCAGTTGTTCTCAAATGCAACAAAAATAATCACAAATCAATAAAAATGACAAAAAGGGAGGTAAAGAAGAATCCTGTCTACACAGTCGCTCCATCTGTTGGGGCATCAGTGCCCGGAGTCACACTCTGATCTTGGGCATCAGTGACCGGTGCAGCATCAACATTGGCTCCACTAGAGCCTACCATGGACGTGTCCCTCAAAGAAGCTTGTCGGGGAGTCTCAAATATAGCACCCTCCAAGTCGGCTAAATCATCATACACAGCAGCTTCTCGCTCCTCAAACTACTCCTCATCTGTCTCCGTCTCTGACTCATCAGCAGCCACATCATCCGTAGGTACATCTCTGGTGATAGTAGGAGGCATCGCAGAACTGGCTGGGACATCCTGAGCCTCAGTTGACTCAAAGAGAGAAGTGAAGTATGTGGACTTCAGATAGTCCACATCCTTCCTCAAATCTGAAACTTCGGCTTTTAAAGCCGTCACCTAGGAAGCAACCCCCTGTCTACTCTCACAAGTCTTTACTCTCGCCGCCAGAGCATCAATGGATGTCTGGAGGGGTGTCAATGCAGCTAAGATGGCTCGGTAAATCATCCAAGGCACCTCGGCCTCTAACCGGGTATCGGTGGAAGATGTAGGAGTGACCTCTATATCCCTCTTCTCATCAAGAGAAACTCCAGCACACCGACATAGCTCTGTAACTAGTACTGGGAAAGGAAGGGACGTCTGACGCTATTTGGCCCTCATGGCCATCTCCTGCTCAATAATAAGTTCCAAGTTGACCTGCTTCTTGGCGATGATTGATCCGAGACACGCCGCCTTAGGGTGGCGGAGGATGGACTCATTCTGCGAAGGAATTATGGAGCTGCTAATGAACCCGAACAAATACCTAGCAGTAATGTTCAAGTCCTTCTTCTCAATGGTAGCTCCTGCCTCAATCCACCTCGGGGTGGTGTCAGAAATGAGGGGAGCAAGCCAGCCCTTTATGTCATCCAGAGTCTGTGAAGTCGTCATCCTCTGGTACTCGTGCTCAACGTCTGTGGGCCTGTCAAATACGATGTTTATTTCATTGTTGTCGCATCTGACTATCCTCCACCAGAGCACCACATACTCTACCGGTCTGAAGGAACTGGACTTATTCTTTCCTCTGGGCACTAAATCACCATAGGCAGTGTAGAACTCTCTGACCCATGTAGGGATGTAGGGGCCTCAAGGCCTGGTGAACTGCTCAAACCTGTGGAACCGAAGAGTGTCACACATATTAGGGTACCTGTCCACTACACCGTCTGTGGACAACCTCTTTTCTTCAAGGATGGTCCTCAATCCCTTGGCTTTTAGCCTCTTGAGTAGCTAGGGAGGAGGACCATGGACTGGTGGTGCTGGAACCACCATCTGCGCTGGAGCTGGCACTGTATCAGCAGCAGGAGGGGTAGATTCTTAGACCTTAGATGAATCTTGGTGAGTCCTTGCATGAATCTCTTCTCGCCGGGACTGTAGAGGCTGGTTATCATCAGGCTCAGAGAGTGAGACCTGAGAATCAAGAGACTCCCCCTCACTGCCGGAGTTGTGCTCTAGTATCTCAGTTGTGGGCGCTTTGCCCTTTCCTCCCTTAGGAGGTGCTTTCTTTCCCTTTTTGGAAGGAGCAGCTACTCCCTCATTAATAACTATTTGTAGGGCGGTATACCATTGTTGTCCAAGTTGGTCCTAGCCATATCTGCGAAACATATCGGAAAAAGTAAGAAACAATTCAAGAAAAATGCAGAAAACAGGTTGAAGAAGGACTTGCCGAACTGATCGGTGAGTCGCCGAGTTGCTCTTGCGAGCCAGATAGGGCTCGCCGAAAGGAATGACTCGAAATTTTTCCAGAAAAATGACAGGTCAGTGATATGCAGGGCCTTTCGGCGAATCGCCGACATCATTCGACGAGCTCAGACTAGCCCGCCCAAAGTTACAGTGTGTTTTATGGGTTACGGGTGCAAAAAAGATGATCAAGGGAGACTTTTGGTGAGTCGCAGAGTGCACTCAGTGATCTTAGGCTTTTCGCCAAATGTTACAGACTCTAGTCTAGCCAAATCATAAAATTAAAAGCGATCATGGGGGGCGTCGTTGATTAACATTTCAAGGACACTTCATCCAATTCTATGTGTCAACGATCGTAGATCAGTATAAACCCAACTAAATGAGTTGGGGTCGATCCCATAGAGAGTAGCTTTCCTTTTAATTCAAATATGAAAGTATAATGATGACCTTTTCAGCTGAGCAAACACCACACTTAAGAAATCTAGAAGTCAAACTCCAAGATATCGTTACTAACCCACTTCAACAAACAACAAGAAACAATCAAATAGAGAGATAACACTTGGGGGGGTTGACTAACCAACTGCAACATTCAACTCAACAGGTGTATATCATTACCAGCAATGTTAATTCGTCATGGGTTTACCATATTTCTGCTGAGTTCTCTCGAACCTCAACACTATCTATAGGAAGACCAGCCCACATTCTCATCAAATCTACTCTTTCGAGGTAGATACAAAGGCTGAGTCTCAAGTCTCACTCTTTCAAGCTGAAACAGTCATGACCCAATAACTAAGGATGCCGAATGACTACCTTAGCTCTATACTTCTCTCTCGAGCAAGAACAAAACTCAAAAGTATATTACACTAAGCATGCAATAATAAAGTTAAACCACACTAATAACTCAGACCCACTTCGAATTAACACCAACATTCACTAATTGATAACACCCATTACGATAAACACCACAATTGGTCACATTATCAAACCCCCAAGGTTAGGGTGTAGCCAATCATAGTAAAAAGATGAAATTCAATACCTACCATCTTTTTGATAGCTGGGTAAATCAAATTCGAAAGTCAAAAATGACTAATATCTTCTCTATTACAAATCCCAATTGAAAAACCTAGCTAAAAGTAATTGAAATCAGCAATATCAGTGTTTTGGCTCTCTATCTTCTGTTCCTCACAATTTCTGAATGCTTTCTCTCTCTTCTACAAATTAATTTATACTAATCTGAGGTGCATCTTTTTGGGACATTCGGTGAGGAAAGTTGGGATTCTCCGACCTGTTCTGCGATTCACCTATCGTCCTAGCCTCTCGCCTTCTTTCTTCACATTTCCTGCGTCCAGCTACTATAAATTTAGGCGATCCAGATGGGGTTCACCGTTCCATTCCACGATGAGCCCTTTAGTATCTTGACACGCCAATCTACATGCACATGGATCTCCATCAGTACTGTTTGCCGATCTGGTAGTCTTTTGCCGATGCGATCGTCGATACACCGAGAGGAGATGCATTTTACCAAAATTCCTCTTGTTTTGTGCTCAATGGTCTGTAAATTAAGGCGATCCAACGGCTGTTCGGTGATTCGCCGAGTTCTCTCGGCGATCGTCAGGTTTGTTTCTCCTCTCTATTTTCAGCTTGTGTTGTCCTTCTTGCCTACTAAGGTCCTAGCTTTTTTCCTCTACCCATATATCTGAAAATCAAGGATTTCACATTAGTTATTGGTGCAAACTAAGAATTTGAGGACACTAATTCTATACAAATAAAGTCCTAAATGAGTCCAAATCTCGGACTCATCAACATTCCCAACTTAAATTTTTGCTTGTCCTCAGTAAAACTCAACTTCAGCAGTTCAAAAAGGTTGTCTCAAACAATGCTACAGAAGACTGAATCATGAATGCACACAATAAGACTCAACTTACTCATGCAAGGATCAATTGTGTACTCAAATATTCAAGTAGTGACTCACCTTATCAAATATTCTCAAGTTCTCAATACTTGCTTCAAATGAAAGTTCAAGCTTAACAAAGGTACTCAAATGCCCTCACACAAGGATGATTCCATATTTGCACACAATTGTTCAACACTTTATAGCTCCGGAATCACAAACAACTCTCACACTAAAAAAGATGAACACATGCATGACTTCACCTATAGGTTTGCCCTTATTTTCCAGCCAACATTCGTTTCAGCTCACTCAAGATTAAAAAGGTTTTTTCAAGGCTTGTAACGGGGCGGAGTTTAAAGGTATGGTCATTTAGTCTCAATGGTTATGGTTTTTATCCTCATGAATTGTGGTGTGAACATCACTTTCTTCCATTTCCTTCAACATTTTCATTCATGATCAAAATTCACCCCATTATTCACTTCTCATGGAATACCGGACACGCCATTTCTTTTGCAATTTTCACAACTTTATTCCACCACTTTTTCATTCTTTTTCTTTTTTCTTTCTTCTTTTCTTTTCCTTTTTTTTTGTATGGAGGGGTTCCATCTTTTTCAAGTCCATGGATCAAGGGGGGACTTCTTCATACTTCTTGATTTACCTTCTCTTTTCACCACACCCCCAACATAGACTTTTGGCTTAAGTTGGTTGTTCAAACAAACCACATTTCATGAAGAATATGGGTGAACGGATAAAGAGAGATCTCATTTGCTCAAGTTTCTTCCAAGGAAAGGATAAGGCTCAGAGGGGATTCAAGCAAGGCTCACACACTCACAAGGTTTGCCACAAAAGAGGTATATTGTCAAATTGTTCACTCTTCAAAATTGTTGCCTAAGATCATTTTAAGAGCTTGCATCACTTAGTCAACCGGACCAACAGGGTAAATTCTAGGTGTCATCACACAAGGTTCACTGTAAGCTCATCACACCAGGCATTGGCATCAATATCAAACAAGACTCCACACTTTCGCTAGTGTGCAATGTTCACCACAAAAGATTCATTCGATAATTGGCTAGTCACAAAGAGATGCAAAAAGTTCACATATTTTCTATGCAACTTCATTTGGCCTCATCGTAGCCGCGCATTCATTTCTATTCGATTAAGAGCACTATTCAAGTCATCGGTATTGATCATAATCGATACTCAAATAAATATATTTTTCGAATGAGCAAGGGACTTACACTCCAAACACACACCCCCACCAAAAGAATTCAACATTGTCTCCAATGTGAGTAGAAAACAGACAATACCAAAAATGAAAAATAAAGATAAACTACTGATTTGTAAATACGCAGAGTAAGGTGATAAGGAATCTTTACTAGGAGCCTATTTGGTGAAAAATTATAACAGTCGCCGAACTACTCGGTGATTCACCCAATGATCTGGATATCGCTGGTATTTCCAGTATGTAATACATCAGGAAGGGGCAAAAAGGAAGAATTGAAAGAGTTCGTTGAGCCGGTCGGTGCTTCACATAATGGTCTTGCAACCTCGCCGAATGATCCATTAGGTAAGGTCATCAGAGCTGGGGCAAAAGGGCAGAGAAGGTCGGGTCGCCCAATCACTTCGGTGAGTCACCTAGTGATGAAATTCCCGGCCTAATGTACCCGTATCTCAGCTCTATTTTCAAACTCCAGAAGGCGGACTAGGTCGGGCTCGCCGAACAGATTTGACGATCCGCCAATGGTGTCTTTACCTCGCACAATTGCTTGCACCTGTAAAAATCAGCGCACATTATTTGAAATACTAACACTTGGGTTGCCTCCCAAAAAGTGCCTTATTTAACGTCGTGGCACGACGTGGAAATGCTCTCAAGCATCTTCCAGATACACCACTTGAATCAGAAAAATCTCTTGGCATTCACCAAAATACAACTTAAAGCGTTGCCCATTCATTTTGAATGCAGGTCCCTCTTTACCTTCGACTTCAATGGCACCATTTGTGAACACTCGTGTCACTCTAAATGGACCTGACCATTTGGATTTGAGCTTTCCAGAAAAGAGTCTGAGTCGAGAATTATATAGTAACACCCAATCTCCTACTCTGAACTCCCTCTTAAGGATTTTAGAATCATGCCACTTCTTCATCTTTTCCTTGTAAAGAGCTGAACTTTCATACGCCCTGAACCTGAATTCATCCAATTCATTTAGCTAATCTACTCTTTTTTTTGAAGTCCTTGTCCAATCCAGATTTAGAGCTTTCAATGCCCATAATGCCTTGTGTTCCAATTGAACCGGTAAATGACAAGATTTTCTGAAGACTAGCTGATACAGAGACATACCAATTGGTGTTTTGTATGCAGTGTGATACGCCCATAGAGCATCATCAAGATTTCGAGACCAATCAGTCCTATTTGCATTCACCGTCTTGGCCAGGATACTCTTGATCTCCCGATTCGATAATTCAACCTGGCCCCTCGTTTGGGGATGATACGGAGTTGCTACTTTGTGTTTCACTCCATACTTTCTCAATGCGGATGCAAAATACTTGTTGCAAAAATGGGACCCCCCATCACTAATAATAGCCCGAGGAGTACCAAACCTAGCAAAGATGTAGCGTTTTAGGAATTGAACAACACTTTTCCCTTCGTTGTTTGGAAGTGCAACAGCCTCCACCCATTTAGAGACATAATCTACTACCACCAAAATGTACTTATTACCAAACGAACTCACAAATGGGCCCATGAAATATATTTCCCAAACATCAAATAGCTCAACTTCTAAAATGGGTGTGAGAGGCCATTCGTGTCTTTTACACACTCCACCTTGTTTCTGACACTGAGTGCACTTCTTAACAAACTCATGAACATCTTTGTAGAGGGATGGAAAGTCGTAACCGCTTTGAAGGACTTTAGCAGCTGTACGTACACCACCATGATGACCCCCAACTGGTGAAGCGTGACACGCATGGAGAATTTCGATGGCTTCTTCCTCCGGAACACATCTCCTAATGATATGGTCTGCACACTCTCTGAATAAATATGGTTCATCCCAAAAGTACTTCTTAACATCGAACAAGAACCTCTTTTGTTGGTAGAAGTTCAGTTCTTCCGGCATTAATCCACACATTACGTAATTGGCAAAATCAGCATACCAAGTAGATGTTGGAGAGTTACTGCGAATACTTGTTCATCGGGAAAGGTATCATTTATGTCTATCTCCAGCTCGTCATTTTCCTTGCCTTCCAATATTGATAAGTGGTCAGCCAACTGATTTTCACAACCTCTTCTATCGTTGACTTCAAAGTCAAATTCTTGCAGCAGTAGTACCCACCTTATCAATCTTGGCTTGGCATCCTTCTTTTCCATCAGATAGCGCAGTGCAGCATGATCAGTGTGAACAACCACTTTAGTGCCTAGCAAATATGCCTGGAACTTCTAAAACGCATATACTACCACAAGTAATTCTTGTTTTGTAACTGTATAGTTACGCTGAGCAGCTTTTAGAGTTTTGCTTGCTTAATAAATGGCGTGAAATAGTTTGTTGCACTTTGGCCCAAACACGAAATCTAATGCCGTGCCGCTTGCATAACACATCACTTCGAAGGGTTCTGACCAATCGGGACTAATGATAACCGGAGTGGAGATCAATTTTTCTTTCAAGCACTTGAAAGCCACCATGGAAGCATCATCAAATTGGAATTTCACCTCCTTCTCCAAGAGTTTGCATAGAGGGTGTGCAATTTTTGAGAAGTCTTTGATCAACCTCCGGTAAAAATCGGCATGCCCCAAGAAACTACGAATACCCTTCACCAAAATTGGTGGTGGTAACTTTTCAATCATTTCAATCTTTGCGTTATCAACCTCCAGCCCTTTTTGCGACACTTTGTGACCAAGAACTATATCTTCCCTACCATGAATTGGCATTTTTCCCAATTTAGGAACAAATTTATCTCCACACATCTTTGCAGAACTTGTCCCAAGTGTGCTAAACATGCTTCAAAATTGTCACCCACAACCGAGAAGTCATCCATGAAGACTTTCATTGAATCCTCGACCATATCAGCCAAAATAGATAGCATGTAACGTTGAAATGTTGCTGGAGCATTACATAACCCAAACGGCATCCGTTTGAACGCAAAAGTTCCATATGGGCAGGTGAAGGTGGTTTTCTCTTGGTCTTCTGGAGTGATGGAGATTTGGTTATAACCAGAGTACCCTTCCAAAAAGCAATACCAACCTCTCTCTAAAAGTCGATCAAGCGTTTGATCAATAAAAGGCATGGGGAAATGATCTTTTTCGGTCCACAAGTTTAACTTCCGATAATCCATGCATACTCACCATCCGATCACCGGTCTCATAGATACAAGCTCCCCCTTTTCATTTGGGACTACTGTGATGCCTCCCTTTTTCGGTACACATTGCACCGAACTTACCCATTTGCTATCCGCTATAGGGTAAATTACACCTGCGTCCAACCACATTATTATCTCCTTTTTCACCACCTCTTGCATCGGTGGGTTCAATCTCCGCTGATGTTCAACACTCGGTTTACAATCACTATCAAGCTAAATTTTGTGATGCAAATGCCGGGAGGAATTCCCACTATGTCAGCGATAGTCCAACCTATAGCTTTTATATGTCTTCTCAATACCTCAAGGAGCAATTTTACCTGCCATTCAAGAAAGTCAGCTGCAATGATCACCGGTAACGTGTTATTTGCCCCCAAGAAAGCATATCGGAGATGGGAGGGAAGTACTTTCAACTCCAGATTCGGTGGTTCTTTTGTTGATGACTTTGTGGAAGGACTTTCTCCATTTTTTAGATCAATGTCCAACTTCAATAGAGTCTTTGAATATTCCCCCATGCCTGAAAGAGCAGCTACTACCTCTTCGTAGCCTTAAATCTCAAACTCATCATAATTAGCAAGCACGGCCTCCGTTGGTTCACTCATACACATCAAATGGCTCACACTAGCCACCGCCTCATCAATAACATCAACAGTAGAAACCACATGAATATCGATTGGCAGTTTCATTGACTTACAAACATTAAAGGTTACTTCATCTTCGTTCACCCGGAACTTCAGTTCTCCACTTTCAACATCCACCAACGCTGTCCCGATTGCCAGGAATGGTCTTCCCAAAATGATTAGAATTTCACCATCTATTTCACAATCGAGAATGACAAAATCAGCTGGAAAAATGAATTGGTCAACCTTTACCAAGATGTCATATAGTATCCCCACATGATGTTTAATTGTTGTGGCTTTCGGTTCACCTAACCCGAGTTGTTTATAGATTGCATATGGTATTAGGTTGATGCTTTCTCCCAAATCGCTTAAGGCTTTGGAAAATTGGAGCATGCCGATGGTGCAAGGGATGGTGAACTCTCCGGGATCTTCTTTCTTTTTGATCAGCTCCTTAATTATAATAATTGCACTGCAACTATGAGAAATTTCGATTGTTTCAAAATCCAAGTTCCTTTTTTTTGTTAGTAACTCCTTCATAAACTTGGCATAACCCGGCATCTCCAACAATGCCTCTACTAGAGGGAGATTAATCGATAATGTCTTGAACACCGATAAGAACTTCTTGAAATTCTCATCCTCATTCTTCTTCTTGAGACGTTGGGGAAATGGAGGAGATATTTTGGGTAAAGGTTGCACAACTTTTTGGATTGGATTGTGTTTCTCCACATCTTTTTGTGGCCCTTTGGCAATGCTTTGATGGATGGGTATTTATTCTTCCTCCATACCTTTGTCTACTTCATGTATTTGAGCTTCTTCATTGCCCGACACATCGTCTATCGCCACCTTTCCACTACGAGTAACCACATCAATACCTGTATCATCATCTTCCCTTGTCATTTTTGGTTCCAATTGTGCTGAAAGTAAACTCAGTTGGCCTTCAAGTAGCTTGATTGCATCTGCATGAGAGTTCACTTTGTTGTTCAATGACGAGAAATCGGCTTTCATCCCTTTTAACAAATCTTCTGAACCTTCAACTTTGTCAAGGATGCGTGACAGCAAATCATTCACCCGGGGACTACTTGCACTCCCTTTCGACTTTGGGATCTCACTTGATTGAGTGTGGTCCTCTTCATGGTCATCCTCCCTTTTCCAATGGTCACTTTGCTCAGCCCATTCTTGATAGTATCTTCTTTGCTCTTCCACCTTGTGATAGTTCCAACCTTGATGTCCACCTCACTGTAAATAGCGTGGGTAGAAACCCTTCTCGTATTTCTTGGAATTCCAACCTTGATTCTCCTCCGGTTTTGAATAACCAGAGGAATAACCCTCCTCAACTCTAAACACTCCATTTGGCTTTCAACATTCTCCAACATATGCTCTTGTAGTAGCTCCATTTGGGCCAACATCTTCTTGATTTTCTCATCCCTTTCTCTTTCCTTATCAAGTTGTTCTTGGGTCATTCTAAAACAAAAAGGAGAGACTTGATCCTCTTGAGTGTACCAAGCTTGATTTATTTTCGTCATGTCATCAAGAAGACCCGAAGCCACCTCAAATGATTGGAACATTATTCCCCCTCGAACCAATTGATCAGCCACTCCTTTATTAAATGAATCAAGACTCCGGTAAAAGTATTGGAGTAGCAAATCGTTTGGTTAGCCCGTGAGTTGGGCATTGAAGTAGGAGTTTCTTAAACCTGAACCACATTTCATGGATGGGTTCACCCTCCAATCTCTTAAAACCTTGAATGCTCCGAGTTTCATCATCCTCGATGGAGGAAAGAATCTAGCATTAAATGCCGAGATAAGCTCTTCCCACGACGTGATAGAATTCTTTGGTAACTCAGCCAGCCACGTGCTAGCCTCCCCCGTCAGAGACAGTGGAAAAAATCTGAGCTGAATTGATTCTTGTGGCACATTCTTGAATGAAAACGGGCTGCACACATCTATAAAATTACTCACATGATCATGTGGGTATTCATGAGCCAGCCCACCATAAATTCCCTTCATTTGGAGGAGATGAAGAGTTGTGCTTGTGACCTCAAATATTGCATTCTCAACAGCTGGTGGTAGGCAAATTGCACCAATTTCTCCCGATTTGGTTGGGTTGTACACACTATTAATATCATCGGTACCATCTCGGTGACCTGCTAGGCTACCATTCACCTTTTCCTTGCACATTCTTACTTCTAATCAGCCTAATCAACACTAACACAATGTGGTCTAAATCGATTCAACTACAACCGCCAAACTCACACGTGAAACTTCAATAAAGGAACTCTAAACAACGCTACTCCCCGGCAGCGGTGCCATTTTGATTAACGTTTCAAGGACACTTCATCCAATTCTAAGTGTCAACAATCGTAGATAAGTATAGACCCAACTAAATGAGTTGGGGTAGATCCCACAGAGAGTAGCTTTCCTTTGAATTCAAATATGAAAGTATAACGATGACCTTTTCAGCTGAGCAAAAACCACAATTAAGAAATCTAGAAGTCAAACTCCAAGATATCATTACTAACCCACTTCAACAAACAACAAGAAATAATCAAATAGAGAGATAACACTTGCGGGGTTGACTAACCAACTGCAGCATTCAACTGAACAGGTGTATATCATTACCAAAAATGTTAAATCGTCATGGGTAGCATTGGCTATGGGTAAGGCATTCTTCTCTCGAACAACTACCTTATTTATGTTGAGTTCTCTCAAACCTCAACACTATCTATAGGAAGACCAGTCCACATTCTCATCAAATCTACTCTTTCGAGCTTGATACAAAGGCTGAGTCTCAAGTTTCACTCTCTCAAGCTGAAACCATCATGACCCACAAACTAAGGATGCCAAATTACTACCTTAGCTCTATACTTCTCTCTCGAGCAAGCACAAACCACAAAAGTATATTACACTAAGCATGCAATAATAAAGTTAAACCACACTATTAACTCAGACCCACTTCGAATTAACACCAACATTCACTAATTGATAACACCCATTAAGCTAAACACCACAATTGGTCACATTATCAAACCCCCAAGGTTAGGGTTTAGCCAATCATAGTAAAAAGATTAAATTCAATACCTGCCATGTTTTCCATAGCTGGGTAAATCAAATTCGAAAGTCAAAAATGAATAATATCTTCTCTATTACAAATCTTAATTTAAAAACCTAGCTAAAAGTACTTTAAATCAGTAATAACGGACTCCATACAAGCCACTTAGCATATCATAATATAAGCAATAGAACAATAAGAGTAAAAACACATTTCAAGTCCAAGTCTAATTTTTTCATTTTAAGCAAAAGCGGAAGTCTAGACTCTAAGTCACAACATAGCCATCTATTACAATGTCTTGAATAAAAAGGGACACAACCCATACAACATAGTCTGAAAAGGAAATACTAGAAATGAAACTATAAGTGAAACATCAGTCCTCGAATCTTGAGGACTCACCACAAGCTAGGAGAAATGAGCAAATTCCAAGCTTAGCCACAACGGTGATCGCCTTGAGAACCGGACCCTACACTTGGGAAAAGTGTAGGAAAAGTAGGCGTTAGTACAAAAATGCACTAAGTATGATAGCCATGCATAAAATCATTGAAAACATGTTAAGAAGGACATTTCATTTGAATGTATGCAATTTCCTAAGTTTAAACATCACTTGAGAGTTTGGAGAGAATAAGTCATAAACATAATCAACATAGTAATAATTATCATAAAAGAAACACGTCATAAAGAACCATAAAGCTTACTTGTGTCATGCATGAATAAGACCCCATAAATCCCACACATGCTAAGTAAATCTCTTTAGTACATCATTCATAATCTTGTTCATATTGTTATTGTGTGGGAAGAACCCTTAACCGACAGAGACCATGTGAGCTTAACATGGAATTTGGTGTTACCCACACCGAAAATGGTTGTCCTACTTGCCTAAGGTAGGACAATGGTTTGTTAGCTTAGGTGGATCCACTAGCTAAATATCCTACGGGGGCCCTTAGTTTATGGGATATGGAGATTGTTACTAGAAACCCGATCTTTCTAATGGAAGAGCTTCTGTCTCATGAGATTGCTTCTAGAAATCCGGCCTTTCTGATGGAAGAGCTTCCATCTCATATTCAATAAGCATTAATCCCACAGAGTACTTATTAAGTCATAACTCATTTCATGGAGGGGTGTCTTTTACAATCAACCCAACTTAGTTCATTAGGATAGCTCTTAGATGATGTGTGAGAATAACCTTTCACCGTCCATGTCTACATATAGATTCAATTAGGTGAGAATAGCCTTTCAACCTTAAAATCATCATTATCTGAGAAAACCTTACACATCATGTTCATTATGTGTTCATGAGAATAACCTTTCAATGAACACAACAACATTATCTTAATAATGGACACTTCATTTATATTTATGCATAAGGGTGTATGTGAGAATAGCCTTTCAACAACACCACAATTACGTCATAGTCATAGACACTCCACTCACAATGTGTTCATAAAGCATTTACATAAATCTCATAATCATGCATAATTATCATATCTTGCTCTTTAAAGATCAAATATCACATTCAATCAACACATCTAGAATTCCCTGCATTAGACATGGATATAATAATAATTCAAGTAGCCCAATTACTACATGCATAAGTTCATAACATACTTCTATCATCTACAAACCCACATCAAAAGATCACAATTGAGTAATATGGGGGTTTCATGGGTTCCTTGGGAATTCAACATAAAACAAATGTGAATTTATCAATTCATACGCATAATATCATAATTCAATCATTAGAAACCAATTTGAAAGGAACCCACGAGGTTTGAGTTAAACCCTAACTTTTGGGGATTTCTAGTTTTGAAATTGGGGTTTAAAGGAAATCCATCGATGAAGGACTAACACACCTTAGCAATGAATCCCTATGAATTTGAGTAGAAAACCTTGTTCCTTGAACCCTAGCTCCAACTTCCTTCTTCTTCTTCCTTGAAGTTCTGGAGAGAGAATTATTTTTGGAAGATGAACTTTTGGGATTTGATTTGGCTTTTGGGAATGTTGAGTTGATTAGGGTGAGTTTTTACATAAAATGACTTATATAGTGACCCTAGACTTACCCAAAACTACTTCACTTTGATTGGAAATAAATCAAAACTTCTTAAAACACCCCTCACTTTAAGTGAGCTGCCCAGGTGCCACGAGGGGATCCACGAGCCGTGGTCATGACCACGAGTCGTGGTCCCCTTCATGGACTTGAGGCAGTGGCTAGGCAACTTGTGCCCTTAGCCCACAAGCCCACAAGACCAAGGCACCTTCACGAGGGGCTCCACGAGCCGTGGTGCCTGCCATGAGCCGTGGTCCCTCTCGGGGGCCTTGACGTAGTGGCTAATCCACCCTCCTTCAACCCTCAACATTTATTCATGAAGGCATGACCAAGGCCACTCCCACGAGCCGTCTAAGGCTTCACGAGCGATGAAGTGGCTCATGTGGAGGAGGGAATTTGAGGCAGCCTTAAGGAGGCTACTGCCTCACCTCCACGAGTGGCACCATGACTCGTGGTGACCACCACTGGTTGTGAAGGCCCTCGTGGTCATGGGGCAGTGCCTTGGCAAGGCTTGGGCAGCCTTGGCCTTAATCCTTCTTCCTTGACGTTAACCCTCACGTTTAGCTCTAGTTTAGCTTACTAATTTTTGGGGTGTTAAAATATCTCCCCCTTGGGAACATTCGTCCTCGAATGATGATCTAGACACCTTACAAAATTTAAAGGAGGAAACTTCGACTTCATCTCAAACATACTCAATGCATCACAAGGAAGTAGGAACTACCTCTAACAACCCATTATGCATAAAACTCTACATTTCTCATATTCATAGGAGGAGATACCTTCTCCAACTAAAAGCATGCTCAACATAACCTCATGGAGCCCTTAAGGAATACACTTTCAAAGAGCACAACTAAAGCATGTTCAATAAGTCATCTCATGAAGCATATAGGTAACTTCTTACCCAATGCACAACAACATGAGGGAAATCAATCATGAGAACTCATTTTCTAACTAAACAAAAGTTTCCCAAGAACATGCATAACATAAGGAAATCATGGAAAACTCATATAACACACATGACTCCCAAAACAAGAAAACTCAAGAGGAACTGCTTACCTCAAGCTAGGGTAGGAGTAGAAGGAAAAAGATGAGGATAGCAGGACTTCTTATCGGCCTCGGTGTCCCATGTAGCACCCTCAACTAGATGATTCCTCCATAAAACCTTCACGGAAGTTATTTCCTTGTTTTTCAACCTTTTAACTTGG